>PVJX010033112.1:7633-20025 GCA_004027295.1 Dolichotis patagonum
TGGAACACCACTCAAACCAAGGAAATAAAGAAAAATGACAAAAGGAAAGACCAAAAGGCAGGCTCAAATCTCCAGCCCATCCCAAGAAAGCCTAGGAGCCATGTACATAGAAGAAAATAGAAGCCATACACCTGAAATGACTGAAATGATATCAACTGAAATAAAGAAGCAACTAGGGGAAGCTATGGAGAAATTCAAATCAGGAATAATTACCCAGGAAAAAGAAGAAATGATAAAAGCAGTGAAAGAAATAGTGAATACATCTAGTGAAGACACAGCTAAAAAATTAGAGGAACAAAGCAAACAGATAGAATCCCTGAATGAACACTATAAGAAACAAGCAGAATACATAAAGCAGATTCAAAGAGATATATAGGAAATCAAAGATTCTATTGAAAGCTGTCAAAACTGCCTCAACGAAAGTGAAGATAGAATTTGAGAACTCGAAGATAAGATCACAGCTAGTGAACAGGAAAAGAAAGATCTTTTAAAAATAACAAAGAATCAGGAAATAACAATTCAACAGCTGCAAGATGATGCAAAGAAAAGTAACATAAGATTAATAGAGATAAATGAAAAAGAAAGGGACAGCCCAAACGATATCAAGAGGATAGTTACAAAAATAATAGCTGAAAACTTCCCAAACATGAAAATGGAAACTGACATTTGGATTAGTGAAACATATAGAATTTCAAATGGCCATAACCAAAATAAAACTATACGCAGACATATAATAATCACCATCCCAGAAATCCACCAGAAGAACAGAATACTAAAAGCTGTTAGAAAAGACAGATCACCTATAGAGGAAAACCTATCAGAATCACAGCAGACTTCTCAACACAAACAATGAAGTCAAGAAGAGCATGGAGTGAAGTATTTCAGATCCTAAAGGAAAACCACTTCCAACCCAGACTGATGTACCCTGAAAAACTGTCCCTCAAAATGGATGGAGAAATAAGATACTTCCATGACAAAGAACAGCTGAGGAACTTCATGAACACCAAACAAACCCTACAAAGAATACTGAAAAACATTCTAGATACACATAGGACAAAACCACCAAGCAAGGCAGACAATTAAACAGAATGGAAAGGTAAAGATACAACAGCAGAAAGATAACATGTCAACAATAAACCAATATATAGCAGTTATAACCATTAATGTAAATGGCCTCAAGTCACAAATCAAAAGAAACAGACTGGCAGAATGGATCAAGAAACAACAACCAACCATATGCTGTCTATAAGAAACCCATCTAACCCAAAAGGAAACCCATAGACTGAAAATCAAAGGATGGAAAACAATACTTCATACAACAGGAAACAAAAAAAAAAAAAGCGGGAATAGCTATTCTGTTCGGAGACAATGTGAACTTCAAATCAAGAATGATCCAAAGAGATAAAGAAGGTCACTACATACTAGGTAGGGGAAAACTTCAAGAGGAAGAGATAACAATCTTAAATATCTATGCACCAAATTTGGGAGCACCCAGCTATATAAAATAAGAATTGACACAAATGAAAAATCCAATAAGCAGTAACACAATTATAACAAGAGACCTTAAAATGCCAATGACCCAAAGGGACAGATCAACTAGACAGAAAATCAGCAAAGAAATAACAGAACTGAATCACACCTGTGAACAAATGGACTTGATAGACGTATATAGAGTGTTCCATCCAACAACATCAGAATATACATTCTTCTCAATAGTACATGGGACATTCTCTAAAATAGACCATATACTAGCCCACAGAACATATTTAAGTAAATGCAAAAGAACTGAAATTATCCCATGCATGTTATCGGATCTTAGTGCCATGAAACTAGAAATTAATGGTAAAAGCAACTGCAAAAACCTCACAAACACATGGAAACTGAGTAATACACTCTTGAGCAATCAGTGGGTCACAGAAGAAATTAAAGAAGAAATTAAACAATATCTACAAGCAAACAAAAATACAAACACAACTTACCAGAATTTGTGGGATGCAATGAAAGCAGTCCTCAGAGGAAAATGTATTGCACTGAGTTTCCACATCAGGAAGACAGAACGAACACAAATAAACAACCTGATGCTACGACTCAAACATCTAGAAAAAGAAGAGCAAACCAAGCCCAAAGCCAAAAGAAGGGAGGAAGTTATAAAGAGCAAAGCAGAAATTAATGCAATAGAGTCTAAGAAAACAATTCAAAGAATCAATGAATCAAAGAGTTGGTTCTTTGAAAGAATAAATAAAATTGATAAGCCCCTAGCCAACCTTATTTTAAAAAGGAAAGAAAAAACTCAAATTCATGCAATAAGGAATGAAAAAGGTGAAATTACTACAGACTCAGCAGAAATACAGAAGATCATCAGAACCTATTTTGAAAACCTCTACTCTCATAGGTTCAATAACACAGAAGAAATAGACAGATTCCTAGATACATATGAACTACCAAAGCTGGATCAGGAAGATGTAAAACTGCTGAATAACCCAAGAAGACTTAATTCCAACACTCCTCAAACCCTTCAATGAAATTGAAAGGGAAGCAATTCTTCCTAAGTCTTTCCTGGAAGCAAACATACTCTAGTACCAAAACCTGAGAAAGACCCAACTGAAAAAGAGAACTACAGGCCAATATTCCTAATGAACATAGATGCAAAAATTCTCAATAAAATTTTGGCAAACAGGATGCAGCAAATCATCAAGAAGATTATACACCCCAACCAAGTGGGATGCATCCCAGGAATGCAGGGATGGTTCAACATACATAAATCAATAAATGTAATCCACCATAAAAATAGAGCCAAAAGTAAGAACCACATGATCATCTGTATTGATACAGAAAAAGCTTTTGATAAGGTCCAAAACTCATTCATGACAAGAACCTTACAGAGAATTGGAATAGATAGTCTTTACCTCAATATGATAAAGGCCATCTATGACAAACCAACATCCAGAATCATATTAAATGGCCAAAAACTGAAAGCCTTCACCTTAAAATCAGGCACAAGACAAGGATGTCCCCTAACACCACTCCTATTCAACATAGTACTGGAAATTCTAGCCAGAGCAATTAGACAAGAGAGAAAAATAAAAGGAGTAAAGATAGGAAAAGATGAAGTTAAATTATCATTATTTGCAGATAACATGATACTCTACATAGAAGACCCCCAAAATTCCATTGAAAAACTCCTAGATATAATAAATAAATTCAGCAATGTAGCTGGATACAAAGTCAATACTCAAAAATCAATAGCATTCCTATACACTAACAACAAAAGTACTGAGAGAGAAATAAGAGAAGCCACACCCTTCACACTAGCATCCAAATAAGTGAAATAATTAGGAATTAATCTCACAAAAGAAGTAAAAGAGCTATACAAGGAAAATTATAATTCCTGAAGAAGGAAATTGAAGAGGACCTCAGAAAATGGAAAGACATCCCCTGTTCATGGATAGGAAGAACAAACATTGTGAAAATGGCCATTCTCCCAAAATTACTATACAGATTCAATGCAATCCCAATCAAAATACCACTAACTTGCCTCATAGATCTAGAGAAATCACTCCTAAAATTCATCTGGAACCAGAAGAGACCTAGAATAGCAAAGGCAATTCTAAGCAGCAAAGGAAAGGCAGGAGGCATCACAATCCCTGATTTGAAATTATACTACAAAGCTATAGTAATAAAATTAACATGGTACTGGAATAAAAACAGACCTGAAGATCAATGGAATACATTGGAAGATACAACCACAACCACAAACTCACTCAACCACCTTATCTTTGATAAAGGGGCCAAACATGCTCGCTGGAAGAATGACAGTCTCTTTAACAAATGGTGCTAGAAAAATTGGCTATCCACATGCAGAAGCCTAAAACTAGACCCATGCCTATCACCATGCACTAAACTAAAATCTAAATGGATCAAAGATCTAAATATTAGAACAGAAACACTAAATCTTTTGGAAGACAAAGTAGGTAAAAATCTCAAAGATATATGGGTAGATAGAGAATTCATGAACAAGAATCAAACCACATGGGAAATACTTTCCAGAATCAATAACTGGGAGCATATCTTATTTCTGCATGTTGAAAGTTTCTGCATGTTGAAAGAGATTTCCAACAGAGTGAAAAGAAAACCCACAAATTGGGAAAATATCTTAATGGACTGTCCCTCAGATGAAGGACTTCAGTCTAGAACTTATAAAGAATTTTAAAAAATCAGACCCTCGAAATTCAAAGACCCAATCCAAAAATGGGCATCTGAAATGAATACACAGTTCTCAGATGAAGAAATATGAATGGCAAATAAATACGTGAAAAAATTTTCATCATCATTGCATCTCATGAGAGAAATGCATCATTGCATCTCATGAGAGAAATGCAAATTAAAACCACACTGAGATTCCATCCCACTCCAGAAAGAATGGCCAGGATAGAAAACACTACCAACAACAAGTGCTGGAGAGGCAGTGGGGGAAATGGAAGTCTTCTGCACTGTTGGTGGGAGTGTAAACTGGTGCAACCACTGTGGAGGTCAGTCTGGAGGTTCCTCAAAAAGCTGGGTTTGGAAGTCCCATTTGACCCAGATATTCCACTTCTAGGTATATTCCCAGAAGAACTGAAAACATCATACCACAGTGATATATGTGCATCCATGTTTATAGCAGCACAATTTGTAATACCCAGATCTTGGAAACAACCTAAGTGCCCATCAACTGAGGAATGGATAAAAAAGTTGTGGCATTTTTATACAATGGAGTACTACTCAGCTATAAAGAATGATCACATTGAGATATTTTTAAATAAATGGACACAACTTGAGACCATACTCATAAGTGAAATAAACCCAACTCACATGTGTAAATACTGTATAGTCTCCCTAGTATGAGAGTTGGTAAGAGTATATAAGATTTTATAGTAATCATGATTCCCCATTTCATTGCTTTGAAGCCTTTCAATGTTTTCATTCATCAGTTGGAATGGTTTTATTCTGTTTTATTTGACTTTATTATGTGTGATTGTATGAACAGCTGTTTTGAAGAAAACAAAACATTATGACAGCCATTGCTGATTTAATATTGTCTTGCTTAGAAGTTCTACCATGCTTCTACTCTGCTGTTACCATCGGTTCTATCATGTTGTGTCTTATTGGGATTTTAATATATGTGATAGTATAAACAAATTTTTTATTGAAAATGAGATATTATAGTAGCCATTGATCATTCTCTGTTATTTGGTTCAGAATGTCCTGTAATTTGTTCATTCTCTTGAATGGTTTTATACTATTGTGTTATGTTTGATATTAATGTATTTGAATATATTGAAACTATGCTCAACTATAGCAAAGAGATATTTTGATAGCTACTGTTAATGTCCAGTTGTCTTTTTGTAAAGTGCTGTGTTGCTCATGTTGTTCTGTTCTGATCTGCTTTGTTCTGCCCTCTTCTGTTTTAGTCTCTTTAAAATAAAAAAAAAAAGAAATACAGCATTAGTGCAAGAAAGTAAGAAAAAAGAAAAAGAACAATGGAGACCAAACAAGTTGCTAGACTTATGGCTAACCCTGTAAATATTTTCATTAAACATAATGGGTTTTTTGCTGCAATTTAAAAGCAGTGTAAATAATACCCAACTATATGCTTTCTACACAAATGAAATTTAAAGACACGTAAAATAAAAGTAACTGGATTTTTAAAAAAGAATCATATGTAAGCACTAATCATGAGAAAGCTAAGTTGGCTATATTACTATCAGGCAAAAAAGACTTTAAAGACAAAGAAGATATTTTACGACGTTAGGACTGATTCATCAAGATGACATGAACAAGTGTGTGTGTACCTAATAATAAAGTTTCAAAGTACATGATGCAAAAACTGATAAACTTCAGAGAAATAGCTAAAACTATAATTAGAGTCAGAATTGTCAATATACTGTTCATAACCTTCACAAAAATATTACCAGTAAAATCTAACATTATGAAAAATGGTAATGAAATATGAAAAATGGAGTTTATTCCATGATTTAAGTTGTAAACATTTTTTAAAAATCAATAAATCACCTAATACAAAAATTGGCAGCTCAGCCTGGCATGGTGGCACATACCTGTAATCCCAGCACTCAAGAGGCTGAGGCAGGAAGATTGTTGCAAGTTTGAGACCAGCCTCAGCTACAACATGAGCTCAAAGCTAGCCTGAACTGCATAATGAGATACTTTCTCAAAAAAGACCACAAAAAATTGGTAGCTGAGATGAATATACACTTCTCAGATGAAGAAATACAAATGGAAGACAAATATATGAAAAATGTTCAACATGACTGGTTATTAGAGAGATGCAAATTAAAACAACACTGAGATTCCATCTTACTCCAAAAAGAATGACTGTCATCAATAAATTAACCAATAACAGAGGGCACTGGGAAACCAAGCAACCAGCCTGCCGCCCTGGTAAGTGTCTGTGGTCTGGCAAGCTGCAGCCACCCCAGGGCAAGAAGCAGCAACATCTCCTGAGAGCCACGCCATGTTGGAATTTAGGGTTCTGGAAAACCAAGCAACCAGCCTGCTGCCCTGGTAAGTGGCTGTGAGTCTACTGGCATGTGGACTAAGATCAAACATCCCATCTCCTCCCTCCCCCCACCCCCCATTAGCAAGTGGGAGCCAGAGATCTGAGCATCTCTTGGGAGGTTGACCATATGTAATATAGCAAATAAAGGGGATTTCCTTCTACCATCTCTTTGAAGGCAAATATTTTTATCACTGTTTTGCTTTGTCTTGATTAATGGTATTGCTTTATTCAATATTCTGTTTTGATAAGTTCTATAATATTCTGTATTTCCTTTGATTTTGCTATACTTGATTGAAAGAACAACTATTGTGAAGATAATGAGATATACTATGGTACCTATCACTGTTATCCCAGTAACCTGCTGTGAAGTTCTGTACCAATTTCACTACACTGTCTCAGTTGGCTTTATTCCATCCTCTTCTGTTGTATTTTACTACCTTAAAATTAATAAAAAATTTTTAAAAAAAGAAACACAGTTAACTTGAAAGGAAATTTATAGACTGAAAATCAAAGGAGAGAAAAAAATTGTTCCATACAACAGGAGATCAGAAAAAAAGCAAGGGTAACTTGCCCATCAACCACAGAATGGATAAGGAGGATATGGTATTTTCATACACTGGAAAGCTACCCAACTATAAAGTAAAATAATCTTGAGGCTCTTGTAGGTAAATGGATGCAACTGGAGATCATGTTCATGGGCGAAACAGTTTGAACTCATATGGGTGAACCCTAGCATAAAAAACAGAAGGAGTTAGAGGGATCAAAGAAGCACATGTATATTATAAAAGTGATAGGGAAGGAAACACCTGGGAGGAGAAGGAAGTGACACTGTTAATTTCTTACTGTCTTGGCTTAAATTCTTGTATTGTTTTCACAATTTTGTTAGGCTTAGTTTTGTTCTGTCTTGTTTTGTTAGATTTTACTGTGTCTGATGGTATGAGCAGCTATTTTGAACATAATGGGATGTATTATGGTATTCATGTTGGTTTCCTATTATCTTGTTTTGAAGTCCTGTAATGTTTTCATTCATTTGTTTAATTGGTTTTATTCTGCTGTGTTTTGTTGATTTTATTATGTGTGATAGAATGGACAACTGTTTTGAAGAAAACGAGACATTATAGAAACCATTGTTCATTTCCTATTATCTGGTGTTGAAGTCTTGTAATGCTTTCATTCTTTTGATTGATTTTATACTATTTTGTTATGTTTGATATTATTGTGTGTGAAGACATGGACAACTATTTCGAAGAAAACAAGAGACATTATGGTAGCCACTGTTGATTTCCTGTTGTCTTGTTTTGAAGTCTTGTGTTGCTTGCATTGTTCTATTCTGATTTGCTTTGTTCTGTTTTGTTTTATTCTTTTTAAAATAAAAAGATTTTTTAAAAGAAGAAATTAACCAATAACAAATGCTGGAGAGACTGTGGAGAAAAAGGAACCCTTCCCCACTATTGGTGGGGGTACCAATTTAGGTACAACCAGTATGTAAATTACTATGAAATGTCCTTAAGAAACTAAAACTAGAGGTTTCATTTGACCCAGCTGTTTCTCTTCTAAATATCTTCCTGGAAGAGTTAAAAGCATCGTACCACAGTGAAACATGAATACCCATGTTTATAGCAGCACAATTTATAATAGCTAAATCTTAGAAACAGCCTATATGCCCATCAATAGATGAGTAGATACAGAAAAGATGGTATTTGTATACAATGAAGTACGACTCTATCATAAAGACAGAAAAACTTTAGTTATTTTTAGGTAAATGGATGTTCCTCAAAACCAGAATCTTAAGTAAAATATGTTGGAGTCACAAGTTTAAATATCACATTGTTTCTATGGTGTGAGAACCCAAAAGGTAAATAAGTAGTATAATGGGGGCTAGATATTGAGAAGAATATGTCAGATGGGAAGTGGAAGAAAAGAGGGAGACAGGAAAGGAAAAGAAGGGAAAAAGAAAAGGAGAATGGAAGATTTTTAAAAATGGGACTAAAACTTCGGTAAATGGGGAGAGGAAGAATGGTTGAAGATAGGGGACAATGGGAAAAAAAGAACTGAGATACATCATGTACAAATTCCTTAAGATGGTATAAATTCCTTAAGGTGAATGTGATCATTATGTATGATGCATACCACTAAGTTTTAAAAATTCAATAAAGCAGTCACAGGAGAAATGCAAAAGATTATGTCATCATTTTGATAGATATGAAAAACTTTTAATAAACTCCCATATGCACTTATGATTTTAAAAATACTTTCAACAAAATAAAAACACAAAGAAATTTCCTTAATCTGATGTACATTAAATTCCAAAATTCTAAAGAAATCACCTCATTGTACAATGCAATATTGACTGATTTTTCCTTTGAGATAAACACGTTTATTCTTAACATTACAATCACAGCACTGTACAGGAGGTTATATACAGTAGCATGAGGGAAGAAAAAGTAAAAAGCATGAAAACTGAGAAGGAAGAAATCAAATTATCATTCTTGTAATTGTTGCATATCTGAAAGCCCAAAGAAAACTTGACCTATGAATTAGTATAATTAAAACATGTGCTTAGTAATATTTCCAGATACAAAATCAATGTTCTAGAATCATCTCTTTGAGAAAGCTAGCAAAAAGCCCACCACTAAGAAATTATATTTCCTGTAAAATTTATTTATACTAGCATCAAAAAACTTAAATTTCTAGGAATATACTTGTCAAAAAAACTACCTCAGCACTGAAAATTATAAAAGATTACAAGCAGAAATTAAATAAGACCTAAGAAAATGGAGGATATATCATTTTCATGTATGTTTAAGAAATATGTTTGTGGATATTTTGGGATATAAAATATTCCACAGGTGATCTCTAGATTCAAAATAATCTCAGAACAGCCTGGTAGAGTGTTTGCTTGGCACATATGAGATCCTAGGTTTGGTTCTCAAAACTACAGAAAAAAAGCTTTTAAGCTAAACAACTCTCAAAATCTCAGGAGAGAGCTGGGGTTGCAGTTCAGTGGTAAAGTGTTTGCCTAGCATGTGTTCTATCCCCTGTACTGAAAGAAAAATTTCAGAAAGATAATTTATGAGACTAGACAAAATGATCCTAAAATTTATGTTAAAATCTAAAAAATCAAGAATTATCAAGATAATCTTGAAGAACATTAGCTTTATTGTACCTGATATTAACTTCTTTTTTATTTTAAAGAGAAAAAAAACAATAAAAACAATGATACAGAATTTCAAAGCCAGATAATAGAAAATTAACAATAGTTAATATATTGCATATTATTATCTTCAGAGTAGTTGCTCAGATTACAAGACTTATGTATTGACTTCTTGCAAAGCGACAGTAAGTAATTAAGACAGTTGACTATTGACATGATCAACAAGTAGTTCAATAAAATAGAATAGAAAATTCAGAAATAGACCCACACAAATGGAGTAATTTGATTTAATACAATTCAGTGAGGAAAGAATGTATTTTTAATGAACTATGGTGAATCAATTGATTTTTTAAAAATTTTTTATTATTTTGAAGCTTTGATATTTATGTGGAAAAAATAATTTTGACTCCTACCTCAAACTATAATTATGTTAAACTATCTTACCTGAGTTATAGACCTAAATATACAAGAATATACACAAATTTTTTCCAAAAAAAGTTGAAAAATTTTGTGACCTTAGAGTACACAGTTTTTTAATATAACACCAAAGAAAGATTGATAACTTGGATTTCATTAAAATTAAGACTTTTGTTCATCACAAAATATCATTAAAAGAGTAAAAATACAAGTAACATACTTGGAGAAGATGTTGGTAATATATGAGCTTGAAAAAGAACTATCATTAGTACATATAAAAATGCCTGCAAAGCACAGGCAGAGACAGCCAGAAGAAAATCCAAGGATCTGCCCCTGCCTGCCAGGTGCTGCCACCAGAAGGCTCTTTCCTCTGAGCTCCCAGCACGGGCAGAGAGAGTCAGAAGAAGATCTGCCTCTGCCTGCCCAGTGCTGCCACTGAAAGGCCCTTTCCTCAGCACGCCCAGCGCAGGCCAAGGGAGACAGACAGATCTACCTCTGTCTGCTGTGCACCACTGCACAGGCCACATCCTGCAGGAGGCCAGCATGGTAAGAGAGAATCAGCAGATCTTCCTCACCTTCAGGGAGCTGCCACTAGAAGGCTCTTTCCTGCAGGCAGCAAACAGGCGCAGGGACACACAGCCAGGTAAACCCTGTGCATCCATCTGTAGGTTCCCATTGGAGGCCCCTGGTTCCCTCAGGCAGCCATCACCCACTAGCAGAATCAGACAAACACACCCCTGTGTGTCTGCCACCATTGTGGGAGTCCCAGTGTAGACACACAGGCTGAGAGAAGCAGCCCCACCTCCATGTACCCCTGATCATTAGCAAAGCCACAGTGTAGCTACATAGCTCTGGAGAAGTCTGCTCCACACCCTGCCACCTCCCTGTAAATCTGGAATTAGAGGAACCCAGGTCCCTATCCTATTCCCCTACACTGCCTAACAGCAGCCAACACAAAAAATCCCCACGGCCCCACAAACAGCTTGTTGGGAGGAACTCAAGAACATGTCGAGATGAAGGAGCAAAAGGCAAACTCAGATCTCTAGCCCACACAGAATAAGTCTGGGAGATACAGTCATGGAAGAAAACAGAAGTCACACACCTGAAATTTCTGAGAGGATAGCAACTGAAGTAAGAAAACAACTTCATGCGATTGTAAAAGCAGTCAAATCAGAAATAATGTCTCAAGTAAAAGAAAAAATCACAAACATACTGAAAGAATTGTTCAGCAGGTCTAAAGAAGACATAGACTAAAAAGAGAAGCATAGGAAAATGATGGAAACCTCGAATGAATACAGAAAGGAATTATAATGCATGAAATTGATTCAAAGAGAGATCCAGGTAATTAAAAATTCAATCGAAAGCTGGCAAAAACCGCTTGAAAGAGACTGAAGATAGACTTTCAAACCTTGAAGATAAGATTGCAGCTAGTGATCATGAAAGGAAATATCTCTTAAAAGTAACACAGAATAAGGAAATAACAGCTCAATAGCTGCAGGATGAGGCAAAGAAGCATATTTTAAAAGTGATAGGTATTGGTGAAAAAACAGGGGTCAACACAAATGAAATTAAAAGGATATTCACAGAAGTAATAGAAGAAAACTTCCCAAACATGGGAAATGGATCTGGCATGCAAATAAATGAGGCATATAGGACTCCAACTAGCCATAAACAAAGGAAATCTACACCCAGACATACAATAATTAAGATCCCAGAAATTCAGCACAAGAACAGAATATTAAAAGATGTTAGAGAAAAGAGACATCACCTATAAAGGAAAACCAATTAGAATCATAGCAGACTTAGCAACACAAACCATCAAATCAAGAAGACTTTGGAGTGAAGTGTTTCAAACTCATAAGAAAGCAACTTCCAACCCAGACTGATCTACCCTGCAAAACTATCTTTCAAAATTGATGGAAAAATAAGATACTTCCATGATAAAATACTGGAGGAATTCAAGACTACCAAACCAACCCTACAGAGAGTACTAAAGAATATTCTAGAGAGAGATAAAGATGACCATGGTTTCAGGAACAGCAGCAGAGGAAGATCACCAAACAAGACAGGCAATTGAATGAAGGGGGAAAGTGGAGGGCCAACAACAGGAGGACAGCAGGGCAGAGACAAACCAATGTATGCTGTTTATAACCATTAATGTAGACAGCCTCAGGACAGCAATAAAAAGAAACATAGGGAGAGTGGATCAAAAAAAAAACAAGATCCATCGATATACTGTATACAATAAACACATTTAACTGGAAA
>PVJX010033113.1:0-19897 GCA_004027295.1 Dolichotis patagonum
TCAATTCACAAAGCCTTGCATTCTTTTGACTTCAGGTTCAGCCCTATTTCTATTTTAGAATGTAGGTCTGTGGACTCAGCTGGATCCTGTTACTTCTGCTGGCATTCTAGGTTCCCAGCATCCTCTCCCATTACAGTTTTTATTGCTTCTTTCATAATGATGCAGAAATCAACACAAAAACTCTGCTTTGTTAAACCTTTATTTGTGTGACTCACTTCTATGCCGTGGACCCCACAGTTGTTTGTGGGTCTCATGTTTTATCCCTGGAAAAAGCAGGTCAGAATGAAGCCTGACCAGAAGAGAGCAGAGGGAAGTAATTCTGCCTTATTTGCCTCTGTGTTTCCTGTGGTCACCCTGACCGTGCAGGAAAGTCAGAGGGAATGGTTACCTAGTGTTTGCTTCTCACAGTGACTCCTCAACCCTAGGTGGGGCTTGCTGTCTGCAGGTCCGCACACTGTGGCTTCTCATCATCCGCTGACCACCGGCATCCTGAAGAGAACCTGGGCAGAGCCACGCTTGGTTTAACAGTGCCGCTCAGCACGGCTCCTTCAGCGGCTGGGGAGCTGAAGGGGCTTATTTGTCCCTGGAAACCTGCTCTTTAAAAGTTTTGCGCTGTTTTATTGGTGAGTCGAAGTTCGTATTTGCTTCTCCAGATATAATCTTTCTCTAAATAACCACCAATAATGCGCGGTGAGAGATGAGTGACAGGAGGTAATGAGAACATTTGTTTGTTCAACCACTGGACTTTTTTTTCCTGAGGAAGAACCATAAAGCTAAATAATCCATGTAACATTACTCACTCCCACACTATTGATTACAGTTTTTGTTGTCAATTTGCTACCCCTCCAGCCATCTCAACAAGTTATTACTTACAGATTGTGGTATAACTTGCCACCAGGATTCCATTTTTTAAAATAAGTGTAAACAGTAGGAGAAAAATTTTATCACACCAATGAGTTTCTTCCCTCTTGAAAATCACATAAGCTGCATTTCTGATTTTTAATTAATTTGGCTCCAAGAGCTGATCCTAAAATTTCAAGTAGGATGAACATGAGAGGCAAATGATAAGACTGAAATAATTGCATACAGTCAGGGCAGATTATTGGAATGAATTTCTTTATAATTTAAAACCAATGTCATGGTAACAAATATTGATCATTTTTATTGAAAAAACTACAATCAAGTGAGTAATGTATTGTAATAGTCTTATAGTAAGATAAAGTAAAGCTCCTAGGTATATAGAACAAAATATGGCCAAGTCTAAAATATTATTAGTAATTAGGAGAGTGTTAGTTAAGTATCAAAGACTTAACTTCTGAGTTATTTTCCTTCTTTAGAAATGTGAGAAAATGCTGTTTTTTTAATAGCCAGAATACTAATAAACTATCCAACACATCAATGTATAAGGTATAAATAAGAAACACCACTATTATATAACAATGAAAATCACCTAAAACAAATATAAAATATTATAAAAAGAATAAAGTTTCTTTATAGAGAAAAAATAAAACAAATTTCAAAACAAGATAATAGGAGAGTAACAATGGTTAATTATTTTAAATTAGTTACTCGGAGTATAAGATATAAGCATTTAATTGTCCAAACTATATTAGCTCAGACCTTGTTTTCAATGAACTAAGAGAAATCAGTAGTATAGCTATCTTTTTTTTTTGAAGGTAGTAGAAATGCAACAGAACAAGACAGAACAGAGACAATTGAGACAGTGCAGTGAATTTGGTACAGGATTTGACAGCAAGTTACCAGGACAATAGTAATAGGTTCCATCATATATCTTACTATCTTCACAATAGTTGTCTAGTCAATTAAGTATAGCAAAATCAAACCAAGGGCAGAACAGTATAGAATCAATCTAAAGAGAATATTGAATAGAGTAAAGCAATTAATCATAATGAAAACAAAACTGAAAACATCACTTACTTTCAAAAAGAAGATAGAGGAGATGCCCCCCATATTTGCTATGTTGCATACAGTCATCCTGCCAAGAGATGCTCAGACGTCTGTCCCCAGTTGCTAATGGCGGGGTAGGCTCAAGAGACACTACTGGATCTCCTCCTGAGGAAGGCGCTTACCACGAGGGCGGGCGGATTGCTCCTTTGTGCAGGCTTCTGGGTTCCACATGACCGTGGCCAGATCTTGGGCCCGTTCAGTGTAACTATCTTAACTATTTTGCCTTCCATCTTTTCTCCTTTCCCCCATCCCACTTTGTCTTTCTTTGTGAACAATTTCTTCCAATTTCACAATATCTATTGCATATTTTAGGTCTTACTTAGTCTTTCCGATTCTCACATTAGGGCGACAGTATAAGGTTTAGAATGGAAAGTCTGGTTTATTTCACTTATGAATATGGTTCTGAGTTGTATCCATTTACCTATAAAAGTCTCCAGTTTTTCTTGTTCATGTCTGAAGAGTACTCCATTGTATAAGAACATAGCATCTTTTTAATCTATTCATCAATTGAGTACAAGTTTTCAAAAATGTTTAGTTGCACTAAGGTATCTTCTCTAAATAACACAAACAATAAGAATAGTAGCAAATTTTAATTCTTGATTTTCTTACAGCTGGGAATATGACTTATAGATGGAAATTGTTCACAATTTATTCTAATATTTATGATAAGTTTATTTCTTACACTGTAAACTATCACATGCATTTTTCACTATTGGAACTACGATGATTTTAAAATGCAAAAGGGCCACTAAAATAGCACTCCAAAAATAGCAAAAATTATCAAAGGCACTATTTAGCCCTAAGCCTTTCCCTTAGTGTGTATATGTGAGGAGATGGGATATGCGCGCCAGGGATATATCTGATTGGTGAGACAGAACTGTCTTACAGTGTTCTGGGACTTAAATGTGTTTTTCATAAAGCCTGCATTAGAATTCCAATGTCCCTTGCAACAGTGTTCAAAGCAGGGAACCTCACGAAAAGGATTAGGCCTGGGTGGTTTTATTCTCATGAATAGGTTAATGCCATTATTGAAGAAGTGGAGAAAGGTTTCATGCATGCATGAGTGGATGGAGGAATTTGGTTCTGGGTATTGAACATGGAATACATGCATTGAGCTACATCCTGAATCCTTCTTTAGTATTTTCAGTTTTTAGATTGGTCTCATTAAATCGCTAAATTGCTCAGGCTGGGCTTAAACTTACAGTCTTCCTACCTTAGCCTTCTAGAGTTCTGAGATTGTAAACATGTTCCCTATTCCTGGTTAGTAGGTTCTTCATAAAAGGACAAATTTAGTCACTTTGATTTCTCCTCCCAACCTCTCTCTGCTCTTCTGCCATGAGATTAATTAGCAATAAAGCTTTTAGCAGATTCCACATCCCAGATCCAGAACTTAAATCACAGGTGTTTTGCTATAGTAGCGCAAAATGGACTTAACCACATTTTATGAAAATGTTTTCATTTCTGCCTCTGTATTTCTCCTCAAGAGATACTACAATGATTAAATATTTTCATTTTAATTGTCAAATATAATATTTATTATACAGTGCATGACATAGAAACCCTAGTTAAGTTGAATTCAACAAAATTAGACCTATGCAGTTTATATGAAACAGACATTTTAATACTGTAAAATAATAGAAATTATTTATTTTTTAATTTTCAGTTCATAATAACAGGCACATACATAATAATAGGCATAGACACACATACATGAACACACAGACACACACACACACGTGCGCGCGCCTGCACTGCACCCGGGCTTCACTGCTATGTGATTTCCTTTGAATTCTATTGAAAGCCTTTTGATTTCCCTTTAAAGCATAAGGTACGTCCTCACTGATTTAACAGATTATACATCACCCACCTGTGAGTTCGGCCTGAGTATTTAGCATTTGTGTAGCACTTTGAATCAGCTGAGTGATTTATAATAATGTTTACTCATACTTTTGGTGATTACACATATCTCCAGCATGCTTTGAAAGCCTCTGTATACGACTAAGGGTGAGAAATAAGGACCTAGTGAGATGTCTCGGGATAGAGTTGGTTTGAGAGTTCCATTCAGTTTTAATTTTCCAAGTAACTGAAAAACTTTAGAATAAACGTCATCCTGTGAATTGCATCACCATTAATTTAGTATAATTGAGATTCACTTTCTCCTCCATGAAACTGACATATGCTTCTCAGGGTACCTAGTTTCTAAAACTCATACCGCTGTGTCAGAGTTGGCAGTGCATTACTGATCCAGCGATAGTTTTTCAAATTCTGATCACTTTGCTTCTTCTTTTATGTTGCACTATGGACTTGATCTCTTGGGATAATCATATTTTTTCTTCCACATAACAGAGGGGCCAGGGGTATAGCTCAGCGGCATAAGCACTTCTCTGGCAAGCACGAAGTCTTGAGTTCGATCCCAGGTACCAAAAAAAAAAGACAGAAACCTGGGGTTACAGAATGCACATTTAGACTAAGTAGGATTCTCTAAAAGTCCATTGCTTTGGAAATATGTCTGAATCAAGCCTTTAGCATCATCAGCACTATTTGCATATGTATATATATATATATTCAGTTTACATATCAACAACTCTCAGGAATTTCAAAATGGCACATCACACACTATCACAAACAGCAAGTCAACAGTCGGCATGGACGGCTGATTACACCACACTGCTCTTCACTACCCCTCCATTAGAAATCCCTCCTCCAGTGCAGAGAAACTACTCACTTATTTAATGTGTGGATTCATTACTGCCTTAACTCGGTTGTCTTAGATTTCTTCCTCTGTTGCTAATGTTCATTTAATATGCAACATTATATTAAATCACTTAATATGCAACATTATATTAAAATAATACTTTATAAACCTATCTCAACTGTTATAAGCACACAAACGTTTTTCAGGAGTAGGCTGTAAAAATTAAGAGATTTCCTTTTGAGTCCTGTTTTACCTGTTTCTTAATCCTATGGTAAGAGCATTATTGATGCATTTTACTTATCCTTAGTTTCCTCATTTGTAAAATATATCTACTTGTTAAACTTGCAATTGTTTTAAAATACAGTAACTGGGCCAGGTTATATCTCACTGGCACAAGCACCTGCCTGGCAAGAGTGAGGTCCTGAGTTTGATTCCCAGTACCAGAATAAAATAGAAAATAAGATACAGTAATTTGAGGAACAGCGATCAAGTTACCACATGTAAATTGTTTTCACGCTTCCATGGGCTGCCTCACTCTTGAATAGTGTGTTGGATGCTGTTTGCCTTAATTCCTAGCGTAGACAGCAAGCACTGTGAGGCTGAACAACACCCACATTGCAGTAAGTGCGTTCTGTTCTGCATGGTGTGCAGCAAGGGCAAGGGGTACGTTTCACTGGGAAACGCACTAAGATTTCATTACAGGCAGACTTGCTTTTACTCTTAGTTATTTTACTAGAAATAGATTAATGAGTGAATTTAACTTGCTGAATTTCACTTGTCATTTCTCTATGCTGTTTCTTTAAACTCCATTAATTAAAGTACCTGTGTCACTTGTTTAAAATGGGAGGGCAGCACTCAGATAAATAAGTAAAATGCTCATGGTTTTGTGATGCCTGCTAAACAGTGCTTGAGGATAAAAACACTGAAGAGAGAATCAATGAGAATAATGGAAACTGAGTAGGGAGTTATCCAAGAAAGGAGTCAGGCAACGTTGTAAATGGCGTGTCCAAGAAAACTGCACCTCCCTGAAGCTCTAAGAAGGAAGGGAACGCTGTGAGAGACCCACAAATTTTGGTGACCATTGCATTTTTAATTTGAGACTCTGGTAAATAAGTTAAATGCTCTAATGACATGTTCCTTCATCTCTAAAATGGGGTATAAAATCTTATGAAGAAGCAAGTGTAGGGAGCAGCATGATAGCCTCACTGCTGCCGCCACATCCCGCCCTCCTGTGGGCATTTGGTGTGTCTGCCTAAATTACCCATGATCCTTTCTGCCTGGCGGACATGACTGCATCCAGTCTCTCCACAACATCTCTGCCTGATGACGACAATTTCCTGCCCTCACCCTATATAAACCATGTTCACTTCCTCAATAAACCAGACTTGATTGGAACTGCTCAATTTGTCTCCATCTCTCTCTCCTCTTGCCCTGCCCCTCATCCCCGTTCCCTCTCCAGGTGAGACCCACGGACTGATCCACGGGCCGGATCAAGCAAGTGCTCTGATTCATTCTCTAAATTTAGTGAATCTGCTTTGAAGAATATTAAAGAATTTTAGGAGAAGTGAAATAATTAAAAAGATTCCAGAAGTCTGTTTTTTTCTTCATGATTAACTAAAAATTCAATTTTATCTCCTAGTCAAGTAGTATGTCTTCTTAGAAACGTTTCCTAGGACTAAATAACATTCACTTAGAAAACTTCTGTTATAATGGTTTTTAAGTTTCTATAAAAATGTATTAGAAACTCATCACAAAATTAGCTCAAGATCTGTTCTGTTAAAGACGTTGCCAGTAGGATAGTAAAGTTATAAACTTGGAGGAAGTATTTGTAAAAACATGTATCTGATAAAGGTTTTGTCCAGACCCACAAAATGCACATGAAACAGATGCTAATGTAAACAATGGGCTTTGGATGATGAGGGTTACTGTGGCTCCATCGATCATGACAAAGTAACCCTTGGGCAGGAGAATTGATAATGGAGGATTTGCACATTTGGGGAGTACATGGGAACTCTAAACTTACTGCTCCTGTTAGCTATAAATCTAAAACTGTTCTAAAAATTGAGGTTTATTTTTCAAAAACTTTATTGTAACATCTGTAAAAGCAGAAATAAGTATTCATTATTAGTGACTGTTGAGACAATTGCTAAACTAATGATACCAAAAATCAAAGTGTGAGCCTGAGTCCGATGGAGCAGACAAGGCCATAGGGAGTCAGGTTCTGAGGGTGTCAGTCTGTAAACTATTACTATTATTTAGTAATAATAGGCTATTTATTGCCTATTAGTAAAAATAGGCTATTTATTGCCTTCAACCTCTTGTATTCCACCTTCTTTGTGCAGGAACTCATCCTTTGCAGCATTTGAGGTCAGTTCTCAAGTTCTTCATATCCATACCCATACTAACCTGACTCCAATCGATGATAATTCATTTTCTTTGTTCTCTGGCTTTGGTTCCTGGCTATATCTTGTTTTTGTTTAACTTGAAGAAACAGAGCAACACAAATTGTGTTCATTCTCCCACCATTAAATAAACTGTAGCAAAGATGTACTTAGACTGTGCTGGCTGCCTTCTCAATAGGATTAAATTTAAACTATTTGATAGCCAGATTTGAGTTTAATTTTTCTTTGTAACTTTTTTGTGTATTAAAATATGATAAGGTCTATTTAAAATCTAATTGAAAATTATGTGCTGTATAATTCATGTTATGCATCTCTACATATCCAAAACCAATTATAACCAATTATTAAAACAATGGATACATCAAGAAACACACATTTGCACACCCAGGCTTTATGGCTTCCACAAAACTATGATGTTTGCCTTCCATGAAGGCCTCAGCAAGAGTCGATTTGTTTGGAAAGATCTATTAGACAGAAAAATAAGTGTATCAAGTGTATCAAGCATTGTGTGTTTTCCTGAAAACTGACTTGTAATGTTCATATGCAAATTAAGAAGACTGCTTGCTTTGACACAAAACAAAGCAGAAACATACCCTTGAATGCATAGCTAAGTGTATTCAGTATGACAGTGATTGCTTATAATTTTGTCCTGCAAAGAATTTCTTTTCCACTAATAATCACTTTAAGGAATAAACTTAAAAATTGTATTTTCTTAAACATGTTATGCTTCAAAGATTTCCCTTCCAATCTACTTAAATACAATCACTAACAAAGAATAAATGAGAAGCGGTTTTGAAAACATCACTAGAAGTTCTTTGGGTTTTATTTGCTCTTGAATGTCCTTTGTAAACCTGTTGATGAATATTGTAACACATTAAGGTGAACGTAACTGCTGTAAACTACCAGAACAGTGTGGTCTGTCATATAACAAGTCTCAGAGCAATCTTGGGGTATCTGAGGTAGTAGCTTATACTTAAACTAATCAGCAAGACCTTGGGCTCTCTTCATCAATTTACATTGCTCAGCTGGTGTTCAGCTTACTATTTATCTTCACAAAGGAGATACCAAATCTCCAGTGATTACATGCCTTCCTCACAAAAGTTACCTTAAACGGATGGAATATCCTCCTATGTGTTTTTTGTTTTAAGTGTCAGTACTTTTGGGAGCATTTGACAGAAAATATGTCCTATGCTCCTTCTTCAGTGAGTCACTGGAAAGAGAAGCGAGTTTGCATGACTGACTTGGTGACATGCATAGAAAAGGTACATTCTAGAACATATTAATATCTTCTCTTGGGGATGTAATCTTCAATTCTGGCACTGAGAAGCAAATTACAACAAACAAATGAGATATATCACTTAATCATTTTTACTCTATGTCACTAATTTCACATACCTTTTTTTTTTTGCATTGTATGTTGAAAGCTGAAATTCATTGTCTTAAAGATAATCTAGTTACATCTTTAGGTTTGTACAAAATAAATGTGGAATATTTTTTCATAATGCATAATATTGTAAGGTAATAACCCATTCATGAATACTCTAGGGTTCTATATAAAAATCCTGTCTCCAAGTATAAACTTCATAATACTGAATAGTATTTGATATAGGCTAACAAACAAAAGAATGAATTTATTTTTGCCTGCCTAAACGTATTCCTCCAGTAATCTCAGCTGTGTGGTCTATTTTCATGTAGTCATTCCTGAACCCAGGAGCAAACTGGTTGGTGTTCTTCCATTCTCAAGTTCTCCCTAAGCATTATCTCTCCTCTGGCCAGCTGGAGAAAGCTCGTGAGACCTGAGGGTCATACGCACTAGGGTAGGAAATGACACGAGTCATTTTTCCCCTATGCTGTTGGCTGGAATTCACATTTTGATGACTGTGGGTGACAAAGTATGGATGATTTTGTAAGAGCAAGAAAAAGACACAGAGGTAGTTGGGTTCTTTGAAGCATGTCTAACGTGTTATAGCTGTGTCACTAGGCTTAACTCTCATGTGACACATGAAAGGGTCATTTCCACAATGAATATCATTATATAATTATACTCCCTCATTCTTGTCTAGTGATATCCATTTTATTTTCTCTTTTCTTGGGTTGGATATACCTTTGCTTTTATTTAGTAGATTCAAATATTGCATAGGACACTTTCTGATACATCACTATGTATTGGTGATTTCAAAGTCAAATTTACCTGGGCATTTTTAAAATTTTTTTCTAAATGTTCCAACCCTATCAATGAACCTGGAGCAACAGCCTTTATCCAATTTTAATACACTTGTTATAAGTGAAAAATCAGTTAGGTTTTATGTCTTCCATGCTTGCACAAATGAAAGTCACTTAAGATTTATGTACAAATTAAATAAAATTATAATCTCAGTAACTATAATTTTAGAGTAATTTCATTCTTGGTTCTATAAGCCCTTTTCTTTTGTGTCATTCAATTTACAAGGCTTTTTTTTGGTCTCTGCAAATGTCATAACTGTGCAACAAGAAATGCACATTAATGAAATTCAATTTCTTCACATCCACTAATACATAGCAGCTTACTACTTATCTACTTCTTAGGGCTGTAGAAAATGTGATGAACAGACAATTCCTTGTGATGATACTATCAAAATACTGGTTGGAAAGTGAAAATCATCTGCCTAAAAGTATGCATAATATTACTTATCACTTTGCAATTCTATATCATTTAGGGAAAATAGAGTATTAAATCTTTAGTCACTAGCTCTTTCATGACAAATATAGTACTATAAGTTGAAACCCCAAAACATCTTTCCTTTTCCAGGAAATTCTCTTTTCATGCTCAATTTAAATATGAAATTTATCAAGTCAAATGAAAGGAGTTGTTTAAAAGATGAGAAGAAAGCAAAGATAAATAAAGATCAATAAAGATAAGAGTGAATTACTAAAATTCTAAATCATATAAAAATTTCATATTAAATATCAATGATAAGCAATGCAAAAACTACATGCTAACTTACCATTTTTTATATTTTCCCTTGCATGTTTTGGAAAAATGTTTTAAAATGTATTAAATTGACTAAGTCTAGGAGGTAACAGTTGTGGAAAATTTGTGACACTAATGGCTAATATGTATGAAGTGTTTTTAGATATGCCTGTAAAATGCTAAATACTACATCAATTAACCTTGAAATCAGTGCTTTGAATTGCTTCCATTCTACAGATAAGAAAACAAAGAATTAGAGAGTTTAAGTATTTCTCCAAAATAATAAACCTAGGAAACAATTGAGCAAGAGTCTCTTCCATGAGATATGATGTACTGAATCTACTAGAATCCACAGATACAATTCTTTTGTTAGTGCCTTAATTGATAGGTGCATTGAAAAAGCCTTGTATTGCAATGTGTAGAAAATAACAGTAAATAATGCTTCATTTGTTCCTACAGTGCCTATATTTTGAAGATAGTATAATTCTACCCATCTTACAGAAGAGGAAATTGAGACCAACGGAAAGGTTTAGAAATTTGTCTGGGTCCCACAGTTGGTTAACAGTGAAGTCAGAGTGATCATGTTCAACTTTTTAGGCTCATATCAGCCATTTCTGCCAGAAAACTGTGCCAACAGCCCCAGTTAAGTTCTGTAACCAAAGGTTACAGCCTAGAACTATATTGAAATTTTTGCAAAGTTCAAAAAAATCCAAATATCTACTACTTCATTATCAGGTTGTCTAAAAGCAGGAAAGGAGGATAGTTGAATTTCATAAAAAGTACCAGTTCTTCCTCTCTTAGCCAGTGGGCAGGACTCAATTGTAGCCTACGCCCTCACTGTATCAGAATAATAACTCACTTTCCAGAACCTCATAGGTTGAACTCACACATAAGTCCCTTCTCCTACAAAAATACAAGCAAAACTGTATGTTGTAGTCATATCAGACTCACGGAAAAAGGAATAAAACCTCTTGTGAAAATCAAAATCACACAACTACACCTAATCTTCTCAGTCATACTGTGTGTATTTTGGATATTTGGTGTGGTTCTGGGTTCCCCAGAATGTGAGTTTAATTCCTGTGGTTTGGACCAGTGGAACATGGTAGACAGCATATAGGGTAAGGATTTTTCTCATAAATAAAATGATTAAATTTACCGGCTGTTCCATCTTTGCAACTATGGCAAATGTTGGCAAACATATGACCTAATTCTTCCAAAGGAATGTTCTTTTGCCAAACCTTTTTTTTTTAACTACTTGGGATTGAACCCAGAGTCTTTACTCTGAGCTATAGCCCAGTTCATTTTAATTTCTATTTTGTAACATGTCAGAATTGACTAGATGTCTAATATGGGAATTGAATGTGAAATCCCCTTTGACAAGCGTTATAACAGCAGCAAGGTAAATTGATGGTCCATATCCAACAATGATCACAGATCAGGCAGAAGCACCCAGTGTCAAGTGGAATGTGTTGGTGGCTTTGGTGGCGTTAACTGGTCTCCATGGAAGCGGGTGTGCACATGGTGAGGACACTGTATGGCTTTGTCTTGCTCACGTTAGTCCTCCAATTTTTCTAGATGAGGATCCCAATGTCCTTTACCAACCTGGCTTTTGTTTAAGTGAGCCATAATACGTCTCAGTTGTTAGCAGATAAGAATATTTACCAACAGAATATTGAAACCATAAACCATTAATTTAAAAACAGCACTCAACACACACACGCATTAGAACGTCCTAAAAACCAATGAGAAAAGTTTCTTATAAAGACACTTTTGTAGGCCAGTGATATGAAATTTAATGAATGGCAACTGTTCAGTACAAGTAGCAGTGAAATTACTAAGTACACAAGGAAACAAAACACCATGGGAAAAAAACTTGTGCACTCAAAAGTTGACATGATGACACTAAATAAGTAAAACATACAAAAGATCATAAACAACAACAAATGTATACAATAATTAGAGAGTATAAATGGAATGGAAACCATATTGGAAAAACCAAACATACTGAAAATGAACAAGAAAATATGACAATATAAAATTACTAAATATTTTAATTACAACAGTTTTAGATTAACAAATATGTTATAAAATGCATTGAGTTTCCATGAGTCCCGTACCTAGTTTCCAATCACACTAGTATGGTATATTTGCTGCACTCCACGAACTGTTGATACTTTATTATCTAATGATTGTAATTTATTTAGATTTTCTTGGTTTTTAACTACCATGTTTTTCTGTTCCAGGATTCTATCTAGGATATGTACCACATTACACTCAGCACCACGCCTCCTTTGGCTCCTCTTAGGTGGAGTTTTCACTCTTGTGTATTAGTCATCTTTCTTGTCACTGGGACAAGCTACCTGACATATTATTTTAAGGAGAAGAGGTTTATTAATTCATGGCTTCAAATGGTTTGGTTTATAGTGAAGTGGTTCTAAGGCAAAAATACCATGGCAGAAGGGCAAGAGGAAGGAAACATGCTGAACCTATGACAAGGAGGGAGGAAGGGAGGAAAGGACAGAGAGAAAGGGAGAGAGAGAGAGACATACAAGAGTTACACCTTGCAGAGGTGTACCCCAGAGACTCACATCCTCCTCCACCCCCTAAAAGCACCCTCAGCTATAAACTCATCCATGAAGAGTAAATACCCCTATGATCCAATCATCTTCTAACAGCCCCAACTCAGAACATATGAAAATTCTGGGGGAACATGTTAGATATAGCCCTGGCCACCAAAAAACTTATGTTCCTCTCATTTTGGAAAGTGCGTTCTGTCCATCTCTAAGAATTACCAAGGTCTTAGTAGTTCTAACATTGCTTTAAAAGTTGAAATCCAAAGTCTCTTTGAGGCCTTAAAAAACTCAAAAGAAAGTCAAATTTGCCTAACACAGACTAGCACACCTTCCCATTCCAAAAGGAAACTATCGAGGAATAGAAAGCAATTTGAAGAAAGCAAAACCAGTGCCCAGCAGAGCAGACATTAAGTCCTGTAGCTCCATGTTAAGCACTCATGGCACAAAGTATTGAGGTGTGAGCTCCAAAGAGCTTGGGCAACCCACCTCTATGGGCCTGCTGGGTGCAGCCCACATGCCCTCGTCTTTGTTCTGGCTCCTAGCTATGACTTTCCTCGGTAGACAATCTGCATTTCTAGCATCTCAATTTCTTAGAGTGTCCACTGCCCCTTTGCTTTTATTCTTATAGTCTACTCAGGAACACAATGCCTAGTCTTCCAGGCCTTCCTCCAAAATCTGGATAAAATCCTCTATAACCATATAATTCTCACATTCTTCATGCCTGTAAACCAGCAACATGCAGATGATTCCAAGCTCTTCCACTAGTTCAAGCAGCACCAGGTTCCCCTTGCACAATGGCTGCAGTGATTTCTGAGTATCTGAAAGGCTGATCTCTAAAATACACTTCGCCACATGGCCACCAGTGAGCAGGACACTCTGATTTCTTATCAAATCAAAGTCTCTCCGAGGAATTCACCCTTTTATATCCTCAACGTATATTTGGTGGCATCTGAACATTTCCTCAAATGCCTTCATAGCATCTTTCCTAATGAATTAGTTTCTTTTTAATGGTGCTAGTCTTTTCAGCAAGGATATTTTTCAGTTTTAACTTCACACATGCTTCCTTTCTGGAAAACCTGCAATTCTGTGATCTCCTCACATTTTGGGGCTTTGTTTGTTTGTTGTTTTGTCTCACTGTAAATACGGCTAAAAGAATTCATCAGTGGGAGATCCATGATAGCTGAGTAGGTAAGATAGCTAGGATGAGTGCCTCTGAATCAATGCTGAAGACAAGAAATTGCCTTTAGGTGAGGATGATATGAGAGCAAAAATGACAAAAGTAATCCAGCTGGACTAAACACCCAGCATTTCAATGGTGCATGAAGGAAAATCAGGCCACTCCTGAGTCACAGGACCTCACCCCGGATGCAGTGTACACGCTGTCTTGGGGAAGATCAGGGAGGGAAGCCTGACACATTGAATAGACTCGCAGTCATGCTATCCTCCCCACTGACCAAGGCAAAATGAGACACTTCTTACCGGGGACTCAAAGCAGCTGAAAACTGCCGCACAATCACACATTCATCCGCAGGGTGAATAGGTGGCACTCCAGTGCCGGAGAGCAGCAGGGTTTTGGGGAGAAAGAAGGTTTCCCCAACACAAATGATGTTGATGATAATAATAATTCTTACTATATATTATGTATTATAATTATTATATATTATGTTTTTATATATATTACTATAATCACATTTTCCTGCCACAAACAATGGGAATGCTGTACCTGAAATATTTAGCACCCTGACAGTGAATGTCAAGGAGTTCCCATGAGGAAGGGCCTCAGCACCCCCTGGCTGAGAATGGCAAAAAGAAAGAATAAGTGTTTCCAAGGCAGTTATGTGTAGCAGAGTCACTAAGCGTCTTGGCACGGTCAGGATGGCGCACGAGTCCTTCCTCTACTTCTGTGGGCAGCACTGAAAGAGACATCTGGACTCAGAGGTGGGAACAATGCCTAGGCCACTGTTCGTTTTTGTTTTTGTTTTTGCCGTATAATAAATAAGGAAAACTTGTGGGGAGGAGGCAAGAAAACGTCCATAATACCACCCCCCCAAATCAATTAAGGTAATCAGATACATGGAGGTCTATAGCGGGGCATATCTAAGCTCAAATTCATGACATGTATTAGAAGAGATCAATACTCCTCAGGTCTTCAGGTGAGCAATTGTCTGGAGCACAATGGAAGCTGCACGGCTGCACCAAACAGAGTAACCCCTGTGTAGAGGCAGCTCTGCAGAAGCTGTGGGTTAACGCTGTGAGAACTGCATGAAAGATTTCATTCTTATTTCTACAGATATCTTGGTAATTGTACTTATTGTAGCATTGCTATTTTGTTGGATTTGAATAATCCTGGTTGGGTATTTTTTTTTCATTCTTTTCACTGTATTCTTTTTTCCCCTCTTTCTTTTGGTTCTTCTTCATTGGCACTGGTTGATTATTATACTTGAAACTTCAAATGTTTTCTCTTTGATCTGCTCTGTTCTTTAGGGATTCTTCCCAACTCTCTTTTGACTCCATTCTCACCTTATTCTTTATACTCCTCTATTCCTCATTATCATGCCTCCTGGCCTTCACCCTCTTCCTCTCCGTCTGTCTAATGGCACAAATATAACAGGTGACTGGATAAGTGCACTAGAGTAGAGGAATTAACCAATGCTATAACTTAAACAGCATCATTTAAGGGCATGTTTGGGTAATCCTTAAAACTGAGTTTAAAGGAGTCTAACACAATTATATACAAACATATTAAAAGACATCAATCATCATCCTCCCTTAATAATTAAATACATTTCCATTCCTCTGCATATATTCTCCTGCACACATAAATATTCTCTTAAACCTCAATACTAGCCCTTTATCCCAGTTTTAACTCTAACAGAGTTCAATGTCCCATATACTTTTTTTAACCTACTGATATTTTTCTTACCTTCTTTTATTCCCTTCGATGCAATCCTTTCCTTTACCTCTTCCCCTTAACTTCCCACCACCCTTCAGAACCACAGAACCTCCAAAGAACCTCAAAGATTCAGTGCAATATAGTTTGTAAGAGGTGTTGACAAAATGGTGAAATTATAAAAACAAATTTTAATGGTTAAGATTGCTATATCCCTGGTTCTATTGACAGTGTTATTACCAGTACAAATCTGCTCCTTATAAAACAGTGACAGCATTCAACTCAGTTAAACTTACTATGTTGAAAGGATACACAGTATCACTGGGAAAATAAAGCTAACAGCATATCACAAAGAAAACCTAATTAAATTCATATATCAAAAACAAACTCTTTTCTCAATTTTATCTCGAAGCTCAGTATCTCTCAACATAAGAACCTAAAAAAAGGGCAATGGAATGCCTCCAAAGACTTCCAGCTCTCACAGAGAAGATCTAAGGGGCACTGGTAGAGAAGAAAACAAAACCAGACAGAGAAGCTATATGAAATGATCAAATAAGAAATAAACTCATTCACTTCAAAGAGAACATAACCCACCCTCCAAAGTGGTTAACTTACAAACTGACCAAGGTGGATATGGAGAAAATAAATGAAATACTAGAACCACTGATCAAAATAGTTAAAAGCATGAGTGACAATTCACCAAAGATGTAATACTCCATAAGAAGATGCCAAACAGAAATCTCAGCAATAAATAATTCTATAGCATTTATAAATGAATGATGTGGAGAAAATGTTTTAGAAATCAAGGTCACTATGAAAGTGCGTAACAAATTACTCAGAGAAGCCTGAAAAGCCTTAAAAATGATAGGTGGAACAAGAAAAATTCATCCAACAGTTAATAGATTATCCAAAGGAGATTAATCTAAGACTAACTGCAGTTAGAGAAAAATTAGAAGGTAGCACAAGTGGAATAAAAATCTGTTTATAGAAAACATAGCAGAAAAATTTCCAACTATGAGGAAGGAACTCAACAAACAGGCAAGGGAGACAGAAATCTAACTATCTATGATGAAAGAGGAAGTTCTCCAAGACACGTCATAGTCAAAATCTTAGATGCCTAATATAAAAACAGAATCCTAAAAGTTATCAGAGAAAAGTTAAAAATCATGTAAAGGTTAAAAAAAATAGGATAAATTCAGACTTCTCAACACAAACTTTAAGCCCAAGGGTGTTGGAAGTGAAGTATTTCAAGTCCTAGAAGAAAAAAACTGCTACCCCAGACTATCTATCTTGCAAAAGTATCTTTCAAATTTGATGAAGAAATAAGAATGTTTTTTGACAAAGAACACTTTGAGAGATACATGAACACCATGAAAACAACCCTAAAAGTACTGAAGAATATCGTAAACAGAAAATAAAGCCAACAAATTCAAAACTTTACCTGGAATAAATATATCAAACAAAATGAGTAGTTAAATAAAAAAGGCAAAAGTTCAGAAGTTGACAACTAAGTGGCCCTGAAGCAAGGCCAGCAGATTGCTTGTAGCTGCTGGTTTCAAACAGGAGCCTAAAGAGAATTCTTTCTGCGGTCTGTTGGCCATTTCAGAACTTTGGAAATGGAATGGTCAATTCATCAGAAAGAAATAGCAGGTGAGTATAGTGGGCTTCAGGGGGCCTGCAGGGGAAAGACCCTTGCGCCTGGGGACCTGCACCATGTTGACTGGGGGTGCCGGGAGAACAAGGAGCTCCTCCCCTCTCTGGGGGACAGCTGAGAGTGTGGCAGACTCTCGGCAGCCGGAAGGAGAGAGACCCTGGCATGTAGGGACCTGCACGGTGCAGTTGACTCAGAGTGCTTGAAGAACAAGGAACTCCTCCCCTCTCTGGGGGGCAGCTGTAATCCTGCCAGCGTGGGGGCTAAGACTCAGACCTCTCACGCCGTCCTGTCCCCTGCCCTGTGTCTTCCCTTCCCCCTCCCCCCTGCTTAGCAAGTGGGAGCCAATGAACTACACATCTTGTGAAAAGATTGGCTATGTTATTTAGTACGAGATCCCCATATGCAAAGATAAGGACAACCATTTGGACGAAAACAAGAGACAATATGACAGATAGTGAAGATCTCTGGTTGTCTAGCTTTGAAATTTATGCTTTCTTATGTCCTGTTCTGTTCTGTTTTGTTATGTTTAATTTTACCCCCTTTTAAAATAAACTTTTTAAAAAGTTAAAAAAAAAGTTGACAACTGAAATGAAGATAATGGGAAGGATAACTCAATAGTTCTCAATAATAATTCTCAATATGAATGATCTCAACTACATTATTATAAGAGACAGATTGGCATACTGGATCAAAAAGCAGAATCCCACAGTCTGTCTCATTCAAGAAACTCATCTAATCCAAAAAGAAATTCACAGACTAAAAAAATCAAATTATGGAGAGTAATAGCTGATGCATCAAGACCACAAACCCAAGTGGGGTGGATAGCAGTGTCATTATAAGAACAAGTAAATTTTAAGCTGAAACTGATCATATGAGGCCAAAAAGTCACAACATATTAGTTAAGAATTCAACAGGAAGACATAACAATTTTGAATAGATATGCACCAAATATCAGAGCATCTAAAAGAAATCCTGCTGAACATAAAGGTCAAATAAACACCAACACAATCATAGTAGGTGAAAACACTCCACTTGCACAGATAGCAAGATTAATTAAACAAAACAGTAACAAGAAATGTCAGCTAAACCACACCTTTGAACAAAAAGTCTTAATGCATATATATATATATAATGTTCTAACCTACTACAAAATATATATTCTTCTCAGTAGTACATGCAATTTTCTCTAAAACACAATACATTAGTTCATATAATCTGCTTAAATATATTCAAGTGAATCAAAATCATCCTTTTTATTCTATAAAATCATAGGACAATGAAACAATCAATTACAAAAGAAACTGCAGAAAATTTATTAACAACTGGATATCAAATTGCACATTCCCAAATGCTCAGTTGATCCAGGAGAAATCAATGAAGAAATTAAGCAATTCCTACAACGAAATGACAATGCAAATAAAACATACCAAAAAATATGGGACATAATGAAATCAACCTTAATGAAGAAATGTATTTCTAAGAATGCTTCCATCCAAAAAATTGATTAAATTCAAATAACATAACAATGTGTTTCAAGAAACTAAAAGAACAAGAACAGCCAAAATTAAACCTAATACACAGAGGGAAATCTTAAAGATCAGACAAGAAATTTAAAAAGAATAAATAAAAACAGACAAATCCCTTGCCAATCTTACCAAGAAAAAAGGAGAAAAAGCCCAAATCAATCCAATTAGAAGTAAAAAAAGATGAACTCACAAGGGATACTGTTGAAATCCAGAGATTATTAGCAATTATTTTGAGCATATGTATTCTAATAAATTGGAAATTCAGAACAAATGGGTAGACTCCTAGCTGAACCAAGAAAGCACAAAATATTTTGAACAATCCAATACCAAGTAATAAAACTGTAAAACAAAACAAAACAAAACACCACAAAAACAAAAATCTAAAATCTTAACAAGAAAAGTGCATGCCTGGAAGGACTCACTACTTGCCTCTACAAGACCTTTCAGGAGGATAAAGTAACAATATCCCTCAAACTCTTTGCTGAAGTTGAAAGAGGAGTAGCTTCAAACTCAGTCCTGAAATGTATCATTACTTTGCTTCCAAAACTAGATGAGGATGCAACTTAAATAAACACACAACAGTAACAAAATTAGTGGCCAATTTGCTTAATGAATATACATAGAAAATTCTTCAACAAGATACTGGCAAATAGAATGCAATGAATCATTAAAAATGTCATACATTCTTGTAAATATCTTTTTTGCTTAATTTTAAAGGAAACAAAACAAATCAAAACAGTGATAGAATAGTAGGAAATCTAAAATGGTTGCTGAATAGTTGCTCAGACTACCAGTTTTAGGCTTGCAAAGTGAATCAAACAATACAGTTCCTCAGAACTAGCTGGTTGCTCGCGGTGGGACAGTGGGACGGGATTTCATACAGTGTGACCAAGTAGGTTTTATCCCAGAGATGCAAGGATGGTTCAACATAAACAAATTAATGAATGTAATACATCATATAAACAGAAGCAAAGACTAAAATTACAATATATTATCAATAGATACAAAAAAGCCTTTGACAAAATTCAACATTTATTCATGATAAAAACCCTGAAGGTAATAGGTATAGAGGAATCCTATCTGTTGTAGTCAGGGGTTGTACAGAACAATTAGAATCAGGACATGGAGTTTATAATATTATTTTTATGATGGTCACCCAGAGTTAACACAAGAAAGTGCAGGAAATCTATTCACAACACCAAAGACACAGAATATTTAGTCAAGGGCCTGAGTCCCACA
>PVJX010033114.1:0-19914 GCA_004027295.1 Dolichotis patagonum
TCATCATTAGTCATGAGAGAAATGCAAGTTAAAACCACACTGAGATTCCATCTCACTCCAGAAAGAATGGCCAAGATAGAAAACACTACCAACAACAAGTGTTGGAGAGGCTGTGGGGAAAAAGGAACTCTTCTGCACTGTTGGTGGGAGTGTAGACTGGTGCAACCACTGTGGAGGTCAGTCTGGAGATTCCTCAAAACCTGTCCCATTTGACCCAGCTATTCTGCTTCTAGGCATATTTCCAGAAGAACTGAAAACGTCGTACCACAGTGATTTATGTGCACCCATGTTTATAGCAGCACAATTTGTAATAGCCAGATCTTGGAAACAACCTAAGTGCCCATCAACTGAGAAATGGATAAAAAAGTTGTGGCATTTTTATACAATGGAGTACTACTCAGCTATAAAGAATGATCACATCGTCATATTTATAAATTAATGGACACGACTTGAGACCATTCTCTTAAGTGAAATAAACCAAACTCACAAGGGTAAATACCATATAATCTCCCTAATATGAGATTTGATAAGAGTATATAAGACTTTATGGTAAGCATGAAGCCCCATCTCATAGCTTTGAAATCTTGCAAAGTTTTAAATCATCAGTTGGAATGGTGTTATCCTGTTTTGTTTGACTATATCATACATGATGATATGAACAGCTGTTTTGAAGAAAACATTATGACAGCTATTGCTGATTTAATATTATCCTTCTTAGAAGTCCTACCATGCTTTTTTTTGTTCTATTACCATTGTTTCTATCTACCACATTGTGTCTCATTGGAATTTGAATATGTGTGATAGTTCAAACAAATTTTTTCTTTTTTATCAAAAATGACATATTGTAATACCCATTGATCATTTTCTGTTATTCAGTTCAGAAATCCCTGGAGTTCTTTCACTCTATGCATGGCTTTACACTATTGTGTTATGTTTGATATTATTGTAATTGAAACTATGCTCAACTATAGCAGAGTAAGAGATATGGTGTTAGATACTGTTGATATCCAGTTGACTTAATGTAAAGTAGTGTGTTGTCTATGTTGTCCTGTTGTGATCTGCTCTGTACTGCCCCCTTTTGTTTTATTCTCTTTTAAATAAAAAAAGTGTTATAAAAAAATAAAAAAATAAAGCAAAAAGGAAAAAAAAAAGAATCAAACTAATGAAAAAAGTAAAAAAGCTTTCAGGGAAAATTATAATACCCTGAAAAAGGAAACCAAAGTGGACTTCAAAAAATGGAAAGACATCCCTTGTTTATGAATAGGAAGAATAAATATTGTGAAAATGGCCATCTGCCATGATTGTTATACTGATGTAATGCAATCTCAATCAAAATACCACTACCACACTTCATAGATATAGAGAAATCACTCCTAAAATTCATCTGGAACCAGAAAAGACCTACAATAACAAAGGCAATTCTAAGCAGCAAAGGCAAGGCAGGAGGCATCACAATCCCTGACTTGAAGTTATACTACAAAGCTACTGTAATAAAATCAAAATGGTGCTAGAATAAAGACAAACCTGCAGATCAATGGAATAGATTAGGAGATACAACTACAATTACATACACTCAGTCACCTTATCTTTGATAAAGGGGCCAAACATGTCCACTGGGAGAAAGATAGTCTCTTTACCAATTGGTGCTGAAAAAATGGGCTCTCCATATGCCAAAAATTAAAACTAGACCAATGCCTATCAGCATGTATTAAACTAAAGTCTAAATGGATCAATGATCTAAATATTAAAAACAGAAACACTAAATCTGTTGGAAGACAATGTACATAAAAATCTTGAAGATGTATGGGTAGGTAGAGTATTCATGAACAAGAATCAAACTGCAAAGGTTATACTTCCCAGAATCAATCACTGGGATCACATCTTTTAAAGAGTTTCTGAATGTCTAAAGAAATCTCCAGCATAGTGAGAAGAAAACCCACAAATTGGGAAAAAAATCTTGGTGAACTGTCCCTCAGAAAAAGGATTTCTGTCTAGAACATATAAAGAATTTTTAAAAATCAGACACTCTAAATTAAAAGACTCAATCCAAAAATGGGTATTAGATATGAATATACAGTTCTCAGATGAAGAAATGCAAATGGTAAATAAATACATTAAAAAATGTTCATCATCATTAGTCATTAGAGAAATGTAAATTAAAACCACACTGAGATTCCACCTCCAGAAAGAATCACCAGGATAAAGAAAACTACCAACAACAAGTGCTGGAGAGCCTGCAGGGAAAAAGCAACTCTTCTGCATTATTGGTGGAAGTGCAGACTGGTGCAACCACTGTGGAAGTCAGTCTGGAGATTCCTCAAAAAGCTGGGTCTGGAGGTCCCATTTGACCTAGCTATTCCACTTCTGGGAATATTCCCAGAAGAATTTCAAATATGATACCACAGTGATATATGTGCACCCATGTTTATAGCAGCATAATTTGTAATAGCCAGATCTTGGAAACAACCTAAGTGCCTATAAACTGAGGAATGGATAAAAAAAGTTGTGGTATTTTTATACAATGGAGTGCTACTCAGCTATAAGGAATGATCACATTGAGATATTTATAAATAAATGGATGCAACTTGAGACCATCCTCATAAGTGAAATAAATCAAACTCACATGTGTAAATACCATATAGTATCTGTAGTGTAAGAAATGGTAAGAATACATAAGATTTTATGGTAATCATGGTTCACCATTATATTGTTTTGAAGTTTTATAATGGTTTCATTCATTGTTTGGAATGGTTGTATTCTTTTTTGTTTGATTTTATTATGTGTGATTGTATGAACAGCTACTTTGAAGAAAACAAGACATTATGGCAGCCATTGCTGATTTAATGTCATCTTGCTTTGAGGTCCTACCATGCTTTTGTTCTTCTGTTTCCATTGGTTTTACCATGCTGTGTCTTACTGGATTTTAATATGTATGACAGTATAAATAATTTTTAAGGAAAATGAGATATTATAGTAACCATTGTTCATTTTCTGCTATTTGGCTTTGAATGTCTTGTGATACTTTCATTCTCTTGAATGATTTTATACTATTTTGTTATGTTTGATATTATTGTGTGTGAAGGTATGCTCAACTGTTTCAAAGAAAAGAGACATTATGGTAGCTGCTGTTGATATCTAGTTGTCTTGCTGTGAAGTACTATGTTGCTTACATTGTTCTGTTCTGATTTGCTTTGTTTTGTTCTTTTTTGTTTTATTCTCTTAAAATTAAAAAAAATTAAAAAGGACTCTTATGCATGATTGCCTAAAAGCAAAATTCTTCCAGTAGGTGGGGCTGTTGGATATCATCTCAGTTCGGCTCCCTGTCATTTTAAAAGTACTTCTTACTCAGACTCCAGTATCTGTCTCCCTTTACTTACACGCTTCAGCTGCCTTTGAAGAAATCAATTCGCCTATTCAGGAATAAGCAGTTATTAAGATGACACAACATTCCAAACCTTTCATGATCTAAGGATGGATGAGGGGAAAGGAGGAGTGAAAGGGTTGAGCTGAAATAGAGCTTTAAAATTAGTATTGTAAAGTTTTTTCTCCAAATTTCTTATGCTGAAAGCAGAACTGCCATCCACACCCAAGCCCTGGTGCCAAGAAAGAGTGGATGGCCTAACTGAATTTACATATGCATATTTCCTGGCTTTTGTTTTATGGGTCCACTAAGTGTTTCTTTGTCTTCAAAGGGGAATAACTAGCTGTCCTCCTAATTTGCCCAAATTAAAAATAAACTCTCTTTTTCCTTTTAAAATAATATCTACATGGAATAATTCAGTAGGTACTCTTTTATATCTAATTCTTTAAACTAGTATAATGTTTTTGGTATTCAATTTGCTGTGTGTCAGTAGTTTGTAGTAATATTTTTAAAAGTTATCTTCATTCTACTATTGAAGATCTATTGCATTGTCTCCAATTTGAAACCTGATAAATGGTGATTTTTCTGTGCATTAATTTGTTACATATTTAGGAGTAAAATTTCTAGGTCATATTGTATTCATATTTCCAACTTTAGAAGACACCGACAATATTTTTAAATGTTGTTCCAGTTAATTTTTAGTTGAAAAATTGTGCCATTCTAATTGCTCAACAATTTCAGCAACATTTGGTTCTGTTGTTTAATTTTAACCATTGTTGTGGCTGTACGTTGGTCACAGTGTGAATTTAATGCACATTTCTTGATGAATAATTATGTTAAACATCTTTTCATATATATATTGGTCACCTGGATATCTTGTTTAGTGACACAGCTGGTCAGGTTATTTGGTCATTTTTAGTTGAGTTGTTTTCCTTTCTTATTGGTTTGTAAGGGTTCTTCATATATTCTAAATAACATTCATCACATACATGTATTTGTCTTCTTTGTAGCTTGACTTTTCCCTCTATTAATGATGTCTTTTGTTGAACAGAACTAAACCACCACCACCACCACCACCATCATCTCCCTAGTAGATAATCTTACTTTATAGGAGTAATAAAAGTCATCACATAGGAGTTCTCTTATTTTGTTGTCACCCATCTTACATTTCCTACCACTGTCCATAATTTTTCTACCTTTCAACTTATTTTACTAGAGAAGTTGTCCTTCCTCCTAGCTAAGTTCAATCTCCTCCTCTATGCTTTCAACCTTGTTTGCTCTTAATCATTTTAGGACCTAGATGTTATCATTTTCTCTCTTTTTCCCTGTATTTTCAAACTCTATCTTGAATTAGCTCATTCTCATCAGTATTTAAATATTTTACTTTTTCTCTCACTTTGAAGAAAATAAACAAAAAATCCCTTTGACTTTTTATCTCTTTACTGTATCCATACTACCCTATTCACCACCAATTTTATAAAAATAGTTGCTTTTCTTTTCTTTTATCTACTTTGTCTATCCTTTGCTCTTATTCACACCTTAACCTTCTTCTGTATGATTTCCACCCCATCTTTCTACATAGATCACTAAAGAGTTCAATGTCACTGAATCCACACACTAATGTGCCTATAGCTATCTTAAATCATAAATGCTATGAGTGTCCCAGAGAAACACTAGTCAGTTTTCCATACAGTTTCCCAACAAACTATAAATAGATAAAATCATCAGAGTTATATGTGAAACTTCACAACTGGACCCTGATCCTAGGAATGTGGAGAATTTTTTATATAAGTGTAAAATAAACCTGGTACAGTCTGGCTTGTATAAAGTCACTTTTGTCATATCCAAAACCAGAACCAGAACCTCCTTCTGATCAAATTGCAGGAATACACTTGTTCTTGCTGCCATCCAGGACTACATTTCTCTCTGTAAGTCCCCACAACAAAATATACTGTGTAGAATCTTAGATATTTCTACCACTTTTTTCAGTCTCATGGCACATGATCCTCAGACCAGGTTGTTTTATAATAGTTGGTAAGGCAGCCAGAAGACCAAGGAAATGAGTAAGGAAAAAATCATACACAACTGGCTAATTCCAACTGGTGAGGGACGGTCCTTGTGGTAAATGATTGAAAACTGATTCATAAGTACAGAGATGCCCTAAAATCACTGCTGGGTTTGCAGGAGCTCTTTGCCAAATGGCACATCACTGTAAGGAAGAGTGGCATTTTTCTGCTACAGTTGAATGGCCATTCTGATAAATTTGACTGGCCATCATGCCCAGTCAGGTGCAGAGAAGAAAATTTAAAAAGTTACAACTCAAGGACAGGGGATTGTACCCCAGGGGCTCTGCCGACCCCAGTTCTCCATGCCCAGCTTTTGCATCTCAATTAAGAAAGCCAAGAATCTGCAGAGAGGTGGAGATTGCCTGAGGTGAGTTCCAGTGACCTGGGGAAAGTTGGAGACCTACATTCCAGCTTTTGAGTTTCTCGGGAGCTACCAGGATGCTGGACTGGGTCCAGCAGATTGCAGGGCCTCAGTGAACCATGCTCAGCAGGCTTGTTTCAGTCCAGGAGGCAGGAACCTTGCTCGAGGACTCTGCACTCAATTGGGCTGGCCTGGAGACAGCTTACGACCAGCACTGCCAGCAGTTCAATTCATATCCACACCCCTAGGACAGGGGATTGTGCCTTGGGGGTTCCTATGGCCCCAGTTCTCCACACCCTGCTTCTGGCACTAAATTTAGGGGGCCAAGTACCTGCAGAGGAGCTGAGACCGCTTCATTAGCTGAGGGTGCAGGAGGAGATTTGCAACACACCAAGAGGAAGCTTTGGAACACTGCTCAAACCAAGGAAATAAAGAAAAATGACAAAAGGAAGGACCAAAAGGCAGGCTCAAATCACCAGCCAACCCCAAGAAAGTCTGGGAGCCATGTACATAGAAGAAAATAGAAGCCATACACCTGAAATGACTGGGATGATATCAACTGAAATAAAGAAGCAACTAGGGGAAACTATGGAGAAATTTAAATTAGAAATAATTGGCCAGGTAAAAGAAGAAATGATAAAAGTAGTGAAAGAAATAGTGAGCACATCTAGTGAAGACACAGCTAAAAATCTAGAGGAACAAAGCAAACAGATAGAATCCCTAAATGAACCCTATAAGAAACAAACAAAATACATAAAGCAGATTCAAAGAGATATACAGGAAATCAGAAATTTTATTGAAAGCTGTAAAAACCACCTCAATGACAATGAAGATAGAATTTCAGACCTCAAAGATAAGATCACAACTAGTGAACAGGAAAGGAAAGATCTTTTAAAAATAACAAAGAATCAGGAAATAACAATCCAACAGCTGCAAGATGATGCAAAGAAAACATAAGATTAATAGGGATAAATGAAAAAGAAGGGAACAGCCAAAATAATATCAAGAGGATGTTAATAGAAGTAATAGCTGAAAACTTCCCAAACATGAGAATGGAAACTGACATTTGGATTAGTGAAGCATATAGAACTCCAAATAATGGCCCTGAAGCAAGGCCAGCAGATCACTATAGCTGCTGGTTTCAAACAGGAGCCTAAATATAATTCTTTCTGTGGTCTGTTGGCCATTTCAGAACTTTGGAAATGGAATGGTCAATTCATCGGAAAGAAAGAGGAGGTGAGTATGGCGGACTTTAGGGGGCCTGCAGGGGCGAAACCCTGTGCCTCGGGACCTGCACCATGCAGTTGACTCAGGGTGCTGGGAGAATATGGAGCTCTTCCCCTCTCTGGGGGGCGACAGAGAGTGTGGCAGACTTTCAGCTGCCTGAAGGACAGAGACCCTGGTGCATCAGGACCTGCACTGTGCAGTTGACTCGAGGTGCCTGGAGAACAAGGACCTCCTCCCCTCTCTGGGTGGTGGCTGTGAGTGTGGCTGACTTTTGGCAGCCCAAAGGAGAGAGACCCTGGAGCATCAGGGCCTGCACTGTGAAGTTGACTCGGGGTGCTGGGAAAACAAGGAACTCGTCCCCTCTCTGGGGGATGGCTGAGAGTTTGGCATACTTTTTGCAGCCTGAAGGAGAGAGACCCTGGTGCATCAGCACCTGCACCTTGCAGTTGACTCAGGGTGTCAGGAGAACAAGGAACTCCCCCCTCTCCGGGGGCGGCAGAAAGTGTGGCCGACTTTTGGCTGCTCAAAGGAGAGAGACCCTGTTGCATCAGGACCTGCACCGTATGGTTCGATTGGGGTGCGGGGAGAACAAGGAACTCTTCCCATCTCTGGGGGGGCAACTGTGATCCTGCCTGCATTTGGGTTGAGAATCAGATATCTCATGTCATCTTGTCCCCCATGCCGTTCCCCCCTCCACATCCCCCCTGCCTAGCAAGTGGGAGCCAGTGAACTACACATCTTGTGAAAAGATTGACTGTGTTATTTAGTATGAGCTCTCCATATGTAAAGATAAGAACAATCATTTGGAAGAAAACAAGAGACAATATGACAGGTAGTGAAGATCTCTGGTTGTCTAGCTTTGAAATTTATGCTTTCTTATGTTCCATTCTGTTCTGTTTTGTTGTGTTTAATTTTACTCCCTTTTAAGATAAAACAAAAAAATTTTAAAAAAGAACTCCAAATAACCATAACCAAAATAAAACTACACCCAGACACATAATAATCACCATCCCAGAAACCCACCATAAGAACAGAATACTAAAAGCTGTTAGAGAGAAAACACAGATCACCTATAAAGGAAAGCCTTTCAGAATCACAGCAGACTTCTCAACACAATGAAGTCAAGAAGAGCATGGAGTGAAGAATTTCAGATCCTAAAGGAAAAACACTTCCAACAGAGACTGACGTACTCTGCAAAACTGTCCTTCAAAATGGATGGAGAAATAAGATACTTCCATGGCAAACAACAGCTGAAAAATTTCATGACCACAAAAGCAACTCTACAAGGAATACTGAAAGATATTCTAGATACGCATAGGATAAGCTCACCAAGCAAGGTAGACAATTAAATAAAATGAAAGCTAAAGATACAACAGCAGAAAGATAACATGCCAATAATAAACCAATATATGATAGTTATAATTATTAATGTAAATGGCTTGAACTCACCAATCAAAAGAAACAGACTGGCAGAATGGATCAAGAAACAACATCCAACCATATGCTGTCTACAAGAAACCCATCTTACTCAAAAGAAACCCATAGACTGAAAGTCAAAGGAGGGAAAACAGTACTTCATGCAACAGGAAACAAAAAAAAGCAGGAGTAGCAATCCTGTTTGCAGACAATGTGAACTTCAAACCAAGAATGATCCAAATAGATAAAGAAGGTCACTACATACTAGTTAGGGGAAAACTTCAAGAGGAAGAGATAACAATCTTAAATATCTATGCACCAAATTCCAGAGCACCCAGCTATACAAAGCAAATATTAACAGAATGAAAAGTCAAATAAGCAATAACACAATTATAACAGGAGATTTTAACACACCATTGACACAGAGGGACAGATCAATTAAACAGAAAATCAGCAAAGAAATAAAAGAACTGAATCATACCTGTGAACAACTGGACTTGATAGATGTATATAGAGTTTTCCATCCAAAAACATCAGAATATACATTCTTCTCAGCAGTCCATGGGACATTCTCTAAAATAGACCATATACTAGCCCACAGAACATATTTAAGTAAATACAAAAGAATTGAAATTATCCCTTGCATGTTATCAGATCATAGTGCCATGAAATTAGAAATTAACAATAAAAGCAACTGCAAAAACCTCACAAACACACGGAAACTGAGTAATACACTCGAGCAATCAGTGGGTCACAGACATTAAAGAAGAAATTAAACAATATCTACAAGCAAATGAAACTATAAACATAACATACCAGAATTTGTGGGATGCAATGAAAGCAGAATTCAGAGGAAAATTTATTGCACTGAGATCCCACATCAGGAAGACAGAACGAACACAAATAAACAACCTGATGCTACAACTCAAAATCTAGAAAAAGAAGAACAAGACAAGCCCAAAGCCAAAAGAAGGGAGGAAATTATAAGAATTAGAGCAGAAATTAATGTAATAGAGACTAAGAAAACAATACAAAGGATCAATGAATCAAAGAGTTGGTTCTTTGAAAGAGTGAATAAAATTGATAAGCCCCTGGCCAACCTTATTTTAAAAAAGGAAAGAAAAAACTCAAATTCATGCAATAAGGAATGAAAAAGGTGAAATTACCACCCACTCTGTGGAAATACAGATCATCAACACCTATTTCAAAAACCTCTACTCTCATAGGTTCGATAACACTAAAGAAATAGTAGATTCCTAGATACATAGGAAATAGCAAAGATGGAACAGGATGATGTAAAACTGCTGAATAACCCAACTTCTATTAATGAAACTGAAAATGTAATTAAGACCTTGCCAACAAACAAGAGCCCAGGCCCAGATGGATTCACTGTGGAATTCTACAAGAAATAAAAAGAAGACTTAATTCCGAAACTCCTCAAACTCTTCAATGAAACTGAAAGGGAAGCAATTCTTCCTCAGCCATTCCTGGAAGCAAATATTACTCTAGTACCAAAACCAGAGAAAGACCCAACTAAAAAAGAGAACAACAGGCCAATCTCCCTAATGAACATAGATGCAAAAATTCTCAATAAAATATTAGCAAACAGGATGCAGCAAATCATCAAGATTATTCACCTGGACCAAGTGGGATACATCCTAGAAATGCAGGGATGATGCAACATGTATAAATCAATAAATGTAATTCACCATATCAATAGAGCCAAAAGGAAGAACCACATGATCATCTCTATAGATGCAGAAAAAGCTTTTGATAAGGTCGAACACTCATTCATGATAAGAACCTTACAAAGAATTGGAATAGATGGTCTTTACCTCAATATGATAAAGGAAATCTATAACAAACCTACAGCCGGCATCATATTAAATGGCCAAAAACTGGAAGCCTTTACCTTAAAATCAGGTACAAGACAAGGATGTCCTCTTTCACTGTTCCTATTCAACATAGTACTGAAAATACTAGCAGAGCAATTAGACAAGAGAGAGAAATAAAAGGAGTAAAGATAGGAAAAGAGGAAGTTAAATTATCATTATTTGCAAAAGACATGATACTTACATAGAAGATCCCCAAAACTCAATTGTAAAACTCCTAGATATAATAAATAAATTCAGTAAGCTAGCTGGATACAAAGTCAATGCTCAAAAATCAATAGCATTCCTATACACTAACAACAAAAATACTGAAAGAGAAGTAAGAGAAGCCACACCCTTCACACTAGCATACAAGTAAATGAAATACTTAGGAATTAACCTCAAGAAAGAAGTAAAAGAGCTATACAAGGAAAAGTATAACACCCTGAAAAAAGAAATCGAAGAGGACCACAGAAAATGGAAAGACATCCCCTGTTCTTGGATAGGAAGAATAAACATTGTGAAAATGGCCATTCTCCCAATATTACTATACAGATTCATTGCAATCCCAATCAAAATACCACTAACATACTTCATAGATCTAGAGAAATCACTCCTAAAATTCATCTGGAACCAGAAGAGTCCTAGAATGGCAAAGGCAATTCTAAGCAGCAAAGGCAAGGCAGGAGGCATCACAATCCCTGACTTGAAATTATACTACAAAGCTACAGTAATAAAATCAACATGGTACTGGAATAAAAACAGAACTGAAGATCAATGGAATAGATTGGAAGATACAACCACAACCACAAACTCACGCAACCACCTTATCTTTGATAAAGGGGCCAAACATTCTTGCTGGAAGAATGACACTCTCTTCAACAAATGGTGCTGGAAAAACTGGCTATCCATATGCAGAAGACTAAAACTAGATACATGCCTATCACCATGTACTAAACTAAAATCTAAATGGATCAAAGATCTAAATATTAAAACAGAAACACTAAATCTGTTGAAAGACAAAGTAGGAAAAAACCTCGAAGATATAGGGGTAGGTAGAGAATTCATGGACAAGAATCAAACTGCACGGGAAATACCTCCCAGAATCAATAACTGGGACCACATATTATTAAAGAGTTTCTGCATGTCGAAAGAGATTTCCAGCAGAGTGAAAAGAAAACCCACAAATTGGGAAAAAATCTTAATGGACATTCCCTCAGACAAAGGGACTTCTGTCTAGAACTTATAAAGAATTTTTAAAGATCAGACACTCAAAATTCAAAGACCCAATCCAAAAATGGGCATCTGAAATGAATACACAGTTCTCAGATGAAGAAAGATGAATGGCAAATAAATACATGAAAAAATATTCATCATCATTAGTCATGAGAGAAATGCAAATTAAAACCACACTGAGATTCCATCTCACCCCAGAAAGAATGGCCAGGATAGAAAAAACTACCAACAACCAGTGCTGGAGTGGTTCTGGGGAAAAAGGAACTCTTCTGCACTCTTGGTGGGAGTGTAGACTGGTACAACCACTGTGGAGGTCTGGAGATTCCTCAAAAAGCTCGGTTTGTAGGTCCCATTTGACACAGCTATTATGCTTCTAGGCATATTCCCAGAAGATCTGAAAACATCATACCACAGTGATATATGTGCACCCATGTTTATAGCAGCACAATTTGTAATAGTCAGATCTTGCAAACAACCTAAGTGCACATCAACTGAGGAATGGCTAAAAAAGCTTGTGGTATTTTTATACAATGGAGTGCTACTCACCTATAAAGAAATATCCAGATATTTATAAATAAATGGACACGACTTGAGACCATACTCATAAGCGAAATAAACAAGACTCACACGTGTAAATACCTTATAGTCTCCCTACTATGAGAGTTGATAAGAGTATATAAGATTTTCTGGTAAGCATGTGTCCCCATCTCATAGCTTTGAAGCCTTTCAATGTTTTCATTCATCAGTTGGAATGGTTTTATTCTGATTTGTTTGACTATATCATGTGTGATGGTATGAACAGCTGTTTTGAAGAAAACAAAACCTTATGACAGCTATTGCTGATTTAATATCATCCTTCTTAGAAGTCCTACCATGCTTCTGTTCTTTTACTACCATTGGTTCTATCTATCACATTGTGTCTTATTGCGATTTGAATATGTGTGGTAATATAAACAAAATTTTTTTATTGAAAATGAGATATTATAGTACCCATTGATAATTCTCTGTTATTCGGTTCAGAATGCCCTGTAATTCTTTCACTCTTTGAATGGTTTTATAATATTTTGTTATGTTTGAGATTATTGTATTTGAAACTATGCTCAACTATAGCAGAGAAAGTGATATTGTGATAGCTACTGTTAATGTCTGGTTGTCTTAATGTAAAGTACTGTGTTGCCTATGTTGTCCTGTTCTGATCTGCTCTCTTCTGCCCTCTTTTATTTTATTCTCTTTAAAATAAAAAAAGTTACAACTCAAGAGATATGCATATCTCTCTACTTCTCTCTAAGTCTCAAACCTAAGGGATAAAGTGGAAAACCAAGGTGCTAAGTTAAAAATCTTCCCTTACCAAGGTATGTGTGACAGTGAGAAAGAACTAAGGAAGAAAAGTGCAAACTATTATCTTGCAATCAGAGTAGGATGCAAAGAATTGGAATCCTTGTGAAGAACGGAGTATCATGTCATCTGCAAATAATGATAATTTAACTTTTCCTTTTCCTATTTTATTCTTTTTATTTGTTCCTCTTGTCTGATTGCTCTGGCTAATTTAACCAGAACTATATTGAATAGGAATGGTGATAATGGACATCCTTGTCTTGTTCCTGATTTTAGGTTGAAGGCTTTCAGTTTTTGTCCATTTAGTATAATGTTGGCTGTTGGTTTGTCATAGGTGGCCTTTATGAGATTGAGGTACATACTGTCTATTCTGAGTTTCTGTAGGGTTTTTATCATGAAAAGCTGTTGGCCTTTATCAAAAAGCTTTTCTGCATCTGTTGAGATGATCATGTGATTTTTATCTTTGGCTCTGTTGATGTGGTGTATTACATTTATTGATTTGCATATATTGAACCATCCCTGCATTCCTGGAATAAATCCCACTTGATTGTGGTGTATAATATTCTTAATGATTTGCTGCATTCTATTTGCCAATGTTTTATTGAGAATCTTTGCATCAATGTTCATTAGTAAGATTTGTCTATAGCTCTCCTTTTTGGTTGGATCTTTCTCTGGTTTTTGTATGAGAGTGATACTCGCCTCCAAGAATAATGAAGGAGTGATGAAGAACCTGAGGTTGAAGTGACAGAGGGCGGGGGTCCTACAAGCTTTGCTTTTTCCTTGAACCATTAATGTAATGCAAGGCAAAGTCAGGGAACATGCCGATACATGCAGTAAGGCAGCCTCCCATTCAAGAAACTGAGTATTTAGGATTGTACTGCTGCAGAACACTTGCAAAAACAAGTACCCTAAAAATCTACCTGGATGGTAAGACTCCAGGACATAAGTGGGGAAGGCATTTCTCTGGCAGGAAATTAAGCTGAGAAATTATTAATATTAAATCACCCAGCACTTAGGCAATGCTGACATAATGTCAACCAGATCCCATGAAGTGATTTCCTTATAGAGTGGATTACTTTGAGCATGAAAGAAACATGGCCAAATGGTGGGACCTGCCCACACAGATATCGCATGAAAAAACATTGGGAAGTGTAGCGTATTCTGCCAGAATTAGGTATGCAACAAATCATTTACATTCAGATATTTCAAGGACTTGATAAAGCAATGTTATTGCTAGAATGAAAACCAAACTCTTAGACAACTCTCCTAGAGAATGATATAGCTCTTCTCTCTCTCTTTCTCTCTCTCTCTTAAATTCAATTGTCAAATAGAAAATTTATGGTCTAGGTATGGTTACTGCTGATCTATGAGAGATGAAACATGGCTGAGACTGACTATGACTTGTCACAAAGCCTGATAGGAAAAGATAAAAATGAGAAATAAAAGAAATGCAAGGCTGGTTAAGCTAACAAGAAAGCAGGTATGACATGATTTGCTTTGTTTCAGAACACCCAGACAGAAGTCAAACAATACACTGCAATTGTGGTAGTCTTATGGAAGAAATTTAAGTCTGAGCAGCAGTACAAAACTTTCCTACCTGTAGAGGGAGATGATAAATTTCCACATTCCAGCACTGCCAGTTTCTCGAGATGGATTTACCCCACTTCTTTGATTAGTGATGCTAAGGTGGTCTAGCAGGATGACCATAAGTGTGACCAGAGGTTTCACGTGGAACTTGCAGGTCCTCCAAGAATAGATGGCCATTGCTCCATATTTGGTACTAATTTCCTCTGTCCCTGAAAACATTCTAGGGATGAAAATTATATTGGCATAGACATTGCATATTCTTGTCAGGAGGAATTTAAAGTTAAATATTTGGTAGTAAAGGCATATTTAATGATGGAGAGTAGGACTCTGTTAGCTTTCATCCTCTAGAAAGATAGTAGATACATATATGTAAGTGGATTCTCCTTTTCTTATTTTTAGTTTAAATACACCAAGAATTAAATCATTTTGTGAATGATTTGAAGTTCTGATGCAACTTTATCATTTCCAATAATATTTGGGGAGATTTATATACCATTTTCTGTAATTAGTATATTATTTGAACAGAAAATCAACAAAGAAACATGATAGTTAAATTGCACCCTAGACCAAATGGACCTAACAGACATTGACAGAGCACTCCACCCAACATCTGTACGATACACTTTTCTCATCAGCATGTGGAACATTCTCCAATACATGTCATATGATACAACACAAAACAAGTCTCAACAATTTCTTTAAGATTGAAATCATATTGATTAAGTTTTCTGAATGCAAATGCAGGGAAATCACAATCAATAATAAGAAAGACTTTGGAAACTATACCAATATATGGAATTATAACAGTTTACTCATGAACAAACAATAGGCTAAGGAAGAAAAATTTTAATATCATAAAACAAATGACAAAATGGCCATACAACACACTGAAACTTATGCAATACTGCAAAAGCAACAATAAGAGGTAAGATTATAGCAATGAATGATTACATAAAAAGCAGAAAATTATCAAATAAATGCCCTATTGTTGCATCTTGAGGAAAGAGAAAAACAAGAACAAATTTAAACACAAAATAAGTAGAAAGAAGAAAATATTAAAAATCAGGACACAAATAAATGAAATAGACAATTAAAGAATTACACAACAAAAGCAACCAAATGAAGATTTGGTTCTTAAAAATGATGTTTTAAATAACACTCAGGTAGATTATGGAAAAATAGAGAGATGGTCCAAATAGATAAAGTTTGATATTAAAAGGAGACATTACCACTGACACTACAGATAGACAAAAGATCATAAAATAAAATTCCATTCACCTATGAAAAGAAGTGAAACACAACATGAACTGGCCTTGAAAACATTACACAAAGGGTCACATATTATATGACTTGATCTATGTGAAATTTCTGAACCATGCAAATATATAGGGATTTAAAAGTAAATTGTTGCTTTATAAATGGGGGTTGGTGTTTGAGGATCCTGGCTAGGGGCAGCATGTTTTGTTTTGAAATAATGAAATGTGCTAAACTTAATTGTGATGATAGATGCACAATTCTGTGAGTACACTAAAAGTCATTGAATTATACATTTTTAATTAATGGTATGTGTAGGTTGTAAAACATAACTGAATAAAACTATTCCTAAACATTCTCACAAATAATCAGCAAAATGAGACTACAGGAAACTAAGCAATTCCTCAATAAATAATGGTGAGTTAAAAAGTATAAAAATGAGATAGGAGAAAGAAATCGATATTTAAATGAGCAATCTGTTCTTCAGTGGACACTAGCTGGGTATCCTTTACCATTTAGGAGCTCTCTATTTGTAGTTAGCATCAGATCTCACAGGTTGAGTACTCATTCTCACCATGCCACCACCACTTCACACACCAGTCACAAACCCAGGCCTCTAAAACATCTTACTGACCAGCTTCCGGATAGAGATGACAACATCTCTTTAGTTTTGATTAATTTGTTATACTTGTCCACAAAACTCATGAAAGATACTTACTAGGTTATCATACAGTACATTTTGAAGAGTACAAATAATTATCCATATGAAGAGTTACATAGGGCGAGATCTGGAAGGTTTCTGAGGAACTTTCATCCCTGTGGAGTTGCAGTATACGGTAGTACTCTTGTCACATGAATAAGTCCTTATTAAAATTTCTTAACCACTCCCAATCTCCAGCCAACTAGAAGCTCTTCAAACTCTGTTCTCTTGGATTTCTATTGAAGTTTTATTACATAAGCATGATTGAAACATGGACAAATCCATAGAAATGTGATTGAACAAATAAAGATGTGATCATATGAAAAAAACAGAAAAGTATATCTGTTATTCTTGGTCTTTCTGTGCAGCACTCCTTCTTCAGGTAAGGCAGAATACCTTCTGAAATGAGATTTTGTGGTGTGCTATCAGAGAATTTCCTCATGGTTAGTTCTAAGAAAGAATTGTGGGAAAAGACTATTTTATGAACAACCTTAGGGAAAAGAAATTCTAGTTTATGTGGTTTATCATAAAAAAGGGAGGGGGAATAAGTGAAAGGAAGCAGGACACAGAGAAAAATACTGATATCTGAGGGTTGCTTTGGAGGTCTACAGTGTTGCTATCACATTGATATTGGCTGAGTGTATTCTATACAGAGAGCTTCTACTAGGAAGATGCTTAATGGAGCCATGAGAATTGAGCTATGTCATGGAGCCCAGATTATTTCTTCTACTTCTCTAGTTCTCCCTTTTGGGATAAGAGTGTACAAATCTCACCATTATGTATTGGAAGTGGATATCTGGTTTTGATCTCAGAGGCTCATAGCTGGGAGTAATTTTCCTTGAGTCTATGATGAGATTGGACTTTAGATTTTTGAATTAGTGCTGGAATGAGTTTTGGACTATTCAGAATGGAGTAATTGTATCAGCTTTATAAATTACATACCATTAGTAGATATGCCAAATAGTATCTGAAATTCATCTGTAAAACTGCTATATTATAAGTCTTTTGCCAGAGGCAAATTGGTCATTTAAAAGGAAATTTTGTACCACCAACCCAAGAATACCAATAGAAAGAGGCCACCAGGCAAAACAAGCAATTGGACAGGGCAAAGACAAGGAACCAAGAATAGGAAAATAATATGTTGATGACAAGCCAATACATATCAGTTATAACCATCATTATAAATAGCCTCAGTTCACCAATGAAAAGATACAGACTGGGTCAAATGGGACTTGTACTTCTAGTTTTTTGAGGAATCTCTACACTGATTTCCATAGTGGTTGCACCACCCTACACTCCCACCAACAGTGAAAGAGGGTTCTGTTTTTCCCACATACCCACCAGCATTTGTTATTGCTTGATTTCTTGATAACAGCATCTTACTACAGTGATATATGTGCATCTATGTTTATAGTAGAACAGTCTGTAATAGCTAAATCTTAGAAACAAACCAAATGCCTATCAACTGATAAATGCATAAAAAAGATGTGTCTTTCTTCTACAATGGAGTACTACTCAGTCATAAAGAAGGATAAACATGAGACAAACTAAATGAACGGACTTTGAGACAATACTCTCAAGAGAAATAAATTTGACAAATGTACAAAAATCTCTTTGCTGTGAGAAACTGAAAGTTTTAATAAGAAACAATATATAATAGAACTTTTTATCCTTTATTTGTTATTCATCTAAGATGCCCATTTTTGAATTGTCTTTGAATTTGAGGGGTCTGATTTTTTTAGTTCTTTATATGTTTTAGATATAAATCCATTGTGTAGTAAATGCTTATATCATTTGTCACTCTATGGGTTGTCTTTTTACTCTGTTGGTGACTTCTGTTGTGTCAAAGCTTTTTAATAAGGTAAGATCCCATTTGTTAGTATTTCCCATTTGGAGTATTTCCCTTGCATTATGGATTTTGTTCATGAACCCTCTGCCTACACCAATGTCTTTGAGATTTCTACCTATTTTCTCTTCCAGTAGATTTAGTGTTTATATTTTACTATTTAGATCTTTGATCTATTTTGACTTATTTTAATGGATAGTGTTAGACATAGGTGTAGTTTTATTCTTTGGCATGTGGAAAGCTGGTTTTTCCAGAAATATTTATTAAAGAGGCTATCTTTCTTCCAGTGAAGATGTTTGGCCCCTTTGGAAAAGACAAGGTGACAACGTGTCTTTATAGTTCTGATTACAACTTTTAATCTGTTCAAATGATCCTCAGATCTGTGAGTTTGATTTTTGTCTTTGTTTTTGTTTTGTCATTACCATGCTTATTTATCACAATAGCTTTTTAGTATAATTTCAACTCAGGAATAGTGATGCTTCCTGCTTTGCCTTTGTTATCCATGATTGCCTTTGCTATTCTAGGTTTATTCTGTTTACAAATTAATTTTAGGAATTTTTTTCTCTTGATCTATGATGTATGTTAATGTCATTTTGATCAAAATTGCATTAAATCTGCATAGTAGTTTTGGCAGTATGTTCATTTTCACTATGGTGGTTCTTCCTATCCAAGAGAAAATGTATCTTTCCTTTTTGGGACATCCTGTTTGATCTCCTTTTTTAGGTCATTTGAGAGATGTAAATTAAAACAACACTGAGGTTCCAGAGCAAATCACTATTATCAAGAAATCAATCAATAACAAGTGCTGAAGAGTCTGTGGGGAAAAAGAAACCATTCTCTACTGTTGGTGGAAGTGTAGACTGATGTAACTACTGTAGAAATCAGTGTGGAGATTCCTTTAAAAACTACAATTAGAGGTCCCATTCAACCCAACTATTGCCATTCTGGCTATCTTCCTAGAAGAATTAAAAACATCCTACCACAGTGATATAAGTGCACTCATGCTTATAGCAGCACATTTTGTAATAGCTAGATTTTGGAAACAACCCAAATACCCATCAACTGATGAATGGATACAAACAGATGTAGGGTTTCTTTTTTCAAAGATGCAGACCTAGAGGTAGCAGGATATGGAGCCTCTTTGAGAGAGACAGCGCAAATGCCAGAATAGAACAACCTGGAGAGATCCAAACAGAGTGAGATGGATTCTCTCAACCCAGAAAGAAACTGAAGAGAAAGAGACTGCTTGAATATGAGTTGCCAGGGCTACTATTAGAGAAGCTAAGATCGGCAAGCACTGCACTGTCACTGAGCCGCTTGAAATCGTGGCTGAGATCCACTTGAGCAACCAAACCAGCGCCGAAGCAACTGGCTTGAGCGGCCAGAGCATGGAGCTGAACAGCCCTGTGCATGGCTCACCTGGAACTGGCCCTGCACACAACCCACCCAGAGGCATCATGAATTCATGCTGTAGCAGCACTGAGGTCAGAGGTCGGGGAGCCCAGCAGTTCTCGGGGACCGGCATCAACATGTGGTGAGTGATGGGAATGGGACCCTCCTGTGAGAAAGAGGCAACCAACTAGATGACATATTGGAGTTGGGCAGGAAAGCCCTAGCTCTGTAAGGAAGCAGCTTCAGTTGGTTGCTCCCCTCA
>PVJX010033115.1:0-19914 GCA_004027295.1 Dolichotis patagonum
ATATGTGTGATAGTTCAAACAAATTTTTTTCTTTTTTATCAAAAATGAGATATTATAATACCCATTGATCATTTTCTGTTATTCGGTTCAGAAAGCCCTGGAATTCTTTCACTATATGCATGGCTTTATACTGTTGTGTTATGTTTGATATTATTGTAATTGAAACTATGCTCAACTATAGCAGAGTAAGAGATATGGCGTTAGATACTGTTGATGTCCAGTTGACTTAATGTAAAGTACTGTGTTGCCTATGTTGTCTTGTTCTGATCTGCTCTGTACTGCCCCCTTTTGTTTTATTCTCTTTTAAATAAAAAATAAATAAAAAAAGAAAGGTAAATGACCGTTCATAAGAGTCATCTCCACAATAAACAAAATCTCCTCAAAAGAAATCTGCTGGAGTAGTACCCAAAGCGAATTTAATGTTGAAATTCTTCAATGATTGTGATGTTTTATCAGCTTTATTTTCCAAAGAAAATAAAAAATATCTTTATTCACATTATGTTGAGCATCTAATATATTTACTGGTTAATTGATAACCAAATGAGATTATATTCTCAGTAGAGGTAATAGACTATAAAAGAACCTAAAACTAGGAACATCAAAGAACCTAAAACTAGACTATTTCTGAGATTTTACCTTATGTCAATTTGAGTAGATTAAGAGGACATAGCATGTTAGTACAGCACAATTTTGGGTGTGCCTATTGATTACTGACATGTAGGCTGACAAACTGTGAATAGGGATAAAGACCCATCTCAGTTGTAGTTGGCACCAACGAATAGGCTTGTAGCCTGGACAGAATAAAAAGAGAAAGAAGGAAGCACGCTGAAGTTTCCATATCTCCAGTCTTCTGCTGTAAATTTGTAGTTTACTGCTGTCACTTTTGGAGGTCAGTCATCAGTTTCTTCAGCATTTCAGTGTAGATGCTCACTGGTGACTCTCCAGTGAGTGTCCAGGCCAACAAACCTTGACCTGGCTCTGCGTCCTTGGTTCCACTTTTTATGCAGCTTCTATCTTCACAGGATGAGCAGCTGCTGGATCTTTCTGATCTACTGCATGCAGACAGCCATTGTGGATTCTTCTACCTTTAAACCCAGCCAGTCATGTTAGATTCCCTTGCCTCTGATCCTGTAAGCATACATAATAAACCCCACCACCAATTATACACAGATTTTCTATTGCTTCATTTCTCAGGCAACCCTAAATAACACTATTCAAAGACAGTTAAAGGTCTACTATAAATGGAATGCAGTATATAATTACATTTGGCATTTTAAAAGCTTTCTGTTCTATAGCAAAATATGAATGGATTTGTGAAATATGTTACTTTATCATTTAAATAATGTGGAATACACCAATATCTTAATTTGGATTGTTGATTAATTCATTTTCTTTTATAATCAAGTGGAATTGTCTAGTGTCATAATATACTGAGAGAAGGCATGTTTTTGAGTAAATAAATGAATTACTGTCTGCCTTTACTATTATTGTAATCTTTATTTGATCTATTTTATTTTGATAAATCTTAATTTCCATGGATATCGAATCATCAAAGTCATGATAGAGAATCATACTTACCCCATTTTAATATTATAATTCTATGAAAGAACAACTGTATTTTTAATTACCAGATCTGGCACTAAACACAGTGTAGACTTTATTCTTTGAAATTCTCTAATTTTAAATTCCATTGATTCCTTAACTCAAAGCATTGTACAAGGCAAATGTAATGTTTGGTGATAAAGATATTGTACGTTCTAGTCTTTATCCTGCAATCCAAATTCTTCTAAATCAAGGACAGCACATGGGTTCAGGTAGAGAATAAGTTTTAGGTGACATCTCAAAAGGTTAAAGCTGCCAGGCTATTTTTAATCATGCTCATGCAAGATTTAGGAGAACTTCAAATGTTATTTTAGGAAAAGAAATCCTATTTTAATAATTATTTTAACTAATCACTAACTACTTTTAAAACTTAATTATCTTCCACATTTAGTAGGCAAAATAGCCAAATTTGAGGGTTGCTGGAGATATGTATAAAAAGAAAATTCACAGTAACTGCTGCTGGATGACTACCTTTTTATTAAGATGCCCATTGATTATTCCTTCTTGATTAGGGCCCAGGTTTACCGTAGCCTAAGTAACATAATATTTTATTTCACACACTAAAGTAATTTAAGGTAAACCACAAACATTATAACAGCCACATTATATTCTTTTAATGAGGCCTACGCTATGTCTCTAAATAAATTCAATAACTGTTACTATGTTATTGTAACTGTTACTGTTACAGCTGTTACAGCTGTTACTGTTACTGTTACAGCTGTTACTATGAGCTTATTAATGAAGTTATTCCCAGTAAATCAATAGTAACTCTGACAATTAGGAAAGTCAACTAAGTCTGTAATAATAGTACTAAGAATATAGATGATATAAAAAAGCATTAACTCAATCAATCTATAATCAATAGAAGCAAAGAGAGTTAGTCATGTTTGAGCCATGACTCTCTTCTGTTGGAGACAGTTGAAGCTGAATACACATGCAGGGCTGTGGCATGGTCCGGGCATGGCTGAACTGAGAACAAGGAGATACCTCAGGGGACAAGACAGGCCACAGCTGAGGCCACCAGGAGACTTTCTGGATAGTTTTCCTTAATTATCTGTTGCTCTGAGGTCCTTGAATCCCTCCCAACATCCTGTTCATGTTTCCTTCATTGTCCACTCAACTCCTTGCTTGTTCTGAATAAATATGGTCTGCCTAGTCTCAGTCTGCTAGCCAGAGTTACAAGCCCTGCAGAGAATTTCACTCCTCCTGCAGCCTAAAGATCATGGCTTTTGGGGCCAGGGGTTCAGCTCTGCGGCACAAGCTTCTGCTTGGCAAGTGCAAGGTTGTGAGTTTGATCTCCAGCACCAAAAAGAAAGAAAAGAAAAAAGAAAAGATCATGCCTGTTGTCTCATTCCTTTGGGCCTTCACCATGCACCTGTTTGGAGGTTTGGGGTCTAGGCGCAGACCCCAATATTCTTCCTCCACCAGTTCCCTTCACTCACTGTGATGGAGTTCTACTGCATGTATGAAGCAAAGAACATGAATATCCCTGTGCCCCAAACCCAGCCTATGGTTGCAGCCTTTCACTGGATGAAAATAACCTTTGTTATTGCCTCTAATTCCAGATTGTAGCACCTGTATACTCAGCAATTGTGTCAAAGATTCAGGACTCCTCTGCTTTACGAAGTGCCCACTTAGGGTGGGAGCTCTGGTCGACCCATGACAAGATGACACCAGGTACCAATTTGCTACCTCCAGATTGTTTGTTGGGTGAATAGCTCATGCTGCAAGGTGCAAACCAAAGAGAATCAGGCCTACTTGTAGAGCAGAGTTGTCATTACAAGAAAATCAGGCTTTCTCTAGTCCTCGCCTTCTGTACAGTGTCACAGTTTCTAGCAAAGAAAGAAGCAAATGGGGAGAACACAGAACTCTGTAGCTCATCCTAAGAGAACTGATTTTATTTGAAACCAACTTGGGGAAGTTTCAGGCTATGAGATCTCGCAAAAATAATGTACTTTTTGGTGGTAAACCAATTCAGAGGAGACTAGTCACTCCAGTGCAGCAGGTGAAACAGCAGAGCAAAAAGAAATTTAATGAAGAGATTCAACAAAATAAAGAGCTAAGAAGACAGCATTTATGGTTGGAGAAAGTCTCAAAAGCAAAAAACTAATCTGTTGTTACAGTTGACAGTCAAAATGTCCCCTACGGCCTGATGTTTTATGAAGGTGACTGGGTTATGGAAGTGTTACAGTTGATTTGCTGTTAAGAGTTGTAGCTTGTTCAGAAGATATGGGTGTGTGTGACTTGGAAAGGTCGGCAAAAATTCTTGGCTTCTGCTGTGGTTTTCTCTTTCTCACCTCTATGACGTGTGCAGTAAGTCTTCTACAATGACCCTCTGCCATGATATCCTGCCTTTGAGCCAAGCACCAACTGTAAGAGAACCTCTCCTCCTTTAAAATGTGGGTGTTCAGTATTGTGTTTTGGTGACAAGAAAGTGACTAGGACACCTATGTGTAAAAACAAGAGTAAATAACAGAAATGACCTTCAAGAGTGCCCAAATGTCCTGGTAGCACATAAAGATTCAATGCAGCTTTATACTTATGTTCAATTAGGTCACAGTTTATAATTTAAATTCAAGTTCGGCACAACGATGATCAACTTAATGAAAATCTGTCTCCAAAGTAAAGTAAGAATAAGAATAAAAAGAAGACTGGAGATGTTGCTCAGTGCAAAGGCCCTGGATTCAATCTCTAGTACTGAAAAATAAAATTGAAATTATGATAAAAATATTTCACCAATTAGAGAATAAAGAGATATTGTTTCTAAAATAAAGTAAAAATTCTGGAGTTAAATTTTTTTAAAATAAAGAATGAAAAACCAGTGGGAGGCCCAGACCTGTAATTCAGATGGCAGACAAAAGAGCACAAAATTTGAAAATAAATCAAGATTGTGCCTTGGAAAATGTGGGACACAATTATTTGCTCAAACAAACATATGCCACGTGTAGCAGAAGAAGACAAGAATGATAAAGATCAAAAAAATGTATTAAACAACAATTGCTAAAAAAATATTCTAGATCTAATGATCATCATTTATCCACACAAATGTAAGCAGAACATTGAATTCCAAGTAGGGCAATATATAAAAAAGATGTTCATTTACCCACATCAGAATCAAATGTGGAAAGATAAAGATCAAAAGAATGTACTGATAACAGCAAGGGGAAACAAAAAGATTTAACTCTTTTTAAAGTAAAAGGATAGAAAAAATATATATTTCAAATGGCCATAAAACACAATGCTTATTAATATAGTAAAATAAAACAGTTATGTTGATAAAAATGATTAATCCATTAGACAGGAATAACAACAATAGTCATTGGTATACCTCATGCCCAAATATCAAAATATATGAAACACAGAAAACTTTAGTTGATAAGTAGAATATACAAATTAGTAGCTAATACTCCACTTTCAATAATGGATAAATCTATGAAGAATATGATCAATAATACATAAAGAAATTGCACAATGTTATAAACCAAGTAAAATTTTTGAGTGCACATTTTTAAATATATTTCTCCAAGATCCTTAAAAATAGACCATTATACTAGGTAATGATTGCCTTAACACAGTCAAAAAATTTATATCATAAAAAGTATGTTCTTCAATCATAATGAAATTTAATGAAAAATAAAGAATTAATTTGGAAATTTTAAAACTATGAGGAAATTAATCAATATCTGCCTAAATAACAGCAGATCAAATAAAGCACAAAAAATTTATAAAATATATTGAAATAAATGAAAATATAAACACAATATGCTAACACAGAATAACTCTAAGCAGTATTTAGAAGAAAATTAATTGCTAGAAGTGCTTCAATTACAATCATAACAATATTAGAGATCTGTTTTAAGACAGCTGAAAAAGAAAGCAAACTAAACCTAGAGCAAGCTGAAGAAAAAAGGACCAAAAAATAATGAAATACACTAAACAGAAAATAGATTAACTTCTTGAAATTATCAACAATTTCATAAGCATTTTAATATATTGCTCAAGAAAAAATGATAACAATTTTAGATGTCAAAATCTACAATGAGAGTACACCACTAAATACCACATAAAAATTTGAAGAATTATTAGTTAATATTAAGAATATATGGCTGTTAAAAGAAGAAACCACTTTGATAAAGGGAATAAATTTTGGTAGAACTCAAATGGGTAAAAGGAAAACATTAAAAATTAAAAATAATTCTGTAGTAAATATTGTAATTGAGTTAGTAATTAAAAACAAAAACTCACACAAAATAAGAATAGGCCCTAACCTGGATGGATGGCTTTAACGATGAATTTTACCAAACATTCAAAAGTCACTAATACAAATCCTTTACAAATTCTTCTTCAGTATGGATTAGGAAGAAGACATTATGTCATAATCTGAGATCAGTTTTACAGAGACAAAACAAATACTAGGCAAATACATTAACATAAATCAAGTTCAGGCAAATATTCCTTAAAACCATAGATTTTAATTTAGAATACCAACACACTGAATCCAACAGCATACGGTTTTTGAAAGTCTATACATAGCAATCTACTGCAATTTATTCCATGATTACATATCTGGCTTAATATCTGAATAATGATGTAATTTATGATATTTTAAGAGCATAAAGATTAAAAAGTGACAAGTTTCTACTAATAGATACAGAAAATATGCTTTACAAAATCTCATACCCTCTCCTTATCAAAAACACTCAATTAAAAATAGAAATGATTTCATCAATCTCAATTAAAGGCACCCACGACAAGCCCAGAACTTGTGCTTAACGGTGAAAGATGAAGCCATTTGACCCTCACTCCAGAAATGAACAAAGATGTGTGCTGTTCCTGCTTGTATTCCATGTTGAATATGAAGTTTAAGCAAGGAAATTAAAAAAAGAGAAACACAAGGAATTCTTACGCCAACAGAAGAAAATTATCCCTGCTTTCACATTGCACACAGAATATTCTAATGCACGCACTAAAAATCTATGAGAACTAAAAGTGGTCATCTCCCGTCGCTGCTTGGTAACAAATGAGGAAACAATTGTTGCCTGAGCAACGCGTGGGCGCAGAGGCTGGGGAGGAGGAGCCTCTGCCTGCCAGGTCCTCACCAGGGAGCTTCAACCCGGCAAAGGCGAAGAGCGGAGGAGACGCGGTGGGGATGCCCAAACTAATAGTGTCAAATTGTGACCGGAAAACTAGATAATTTTCCACTTGTTCATCAAGATGGAAAACTTCCGATTCTGATGATACAGGGGAGCGGCCACCAGGCTGCCGCACAACACAGAAGGCAGATGGACCGCTTGGATCGGGAAGAAGCTTTCTACCAATTTGTAAATAATTTGAGTGAAGAAGACTATAGACTTATGAGAGATAACAATTTGCTGGGGACCCCAGGTGAAAGTACTGAAGAAGAGTTATCGAGAGGACTACAACAAATTAAAGAGGGTTCACTCCCACAAAACTCAGATGGGAATAGAGACAGGTACTCTTCAGAAGATGTGCCCAGAGGCGGCTCCCTAATCAACTGGATTAACACTTCCACACTCAGTAGAAACAGATCAAGAAGCAGGCAAAGAGCAGACCTGCCTTGGACTAATCCAAGCACTGATGACTTCAGTTTCAGCTTAGAGATAGATGTTAACCAAACTCCCGAGAGCCGAAACCCAGAGAATAGAAATGAGATGTCTTCAAGACGCTCTAGAGGACAAATCAGAGGAAACGACAGCCCGAGGCAAACGGAAAACCCACCATCTGAGTCGACATCAGCAAGATCATCCATGCCACGACGGAATTCAACTGAGACATTGAGAGCCCTGATTAGAGGCCAGAGAAGGACAAGATGCCGCACAGACATTGGGCCCAGAGCCAGAGCTGAAAGGAGTAGATCAACGCTGCGTCCACTGAGGGAAATCCCACAAATACCTGCTGATAGTCTCTCATCTCAAGTGTTTTCACCTGTAAACCAGACAGAGGGACGTTACAGAGGCCTGCGCCATGTGACGCTGAGACAAATAACCGAGTCTGAGTTGCTAAGTAGAGGTCTCCTTGCAGCTTCTGACCCGAGACGGGCCGGAGCAGGCCCTGCAGGCACGGCCAGCAGTGGTGAATCCATGGGATCTGGACGGAGAACTCCAACCATCATTTTTGGTTTTCAAGTCATTAGAGAGCAGGCTCGAGAATATCAACAGAGAACTAGCATAGCCAGCAGGACTCGGTCAAGGTCGCAGGCTCCAAATAACCCTGTTACTTATGAAAGTGAGCGAGGACACTTTAGACGTACATTTTCACATTCTGGGCAGGGAAGTGTGAGGACCTTTGTAAGAACGATGAGGATTCCCATTCGTAGACTCTCGAATACTGATTTAAGCGAGAATAATATGCCTTCTGCAATTCAGAGCATGTTAAGGCAGATTATGATAGATTTTGGTGAACTAAACTATTTTCACTACAGTGATTACAATTCAGAACCTAACGCCTTGACCTTAGGTGGAAATACGGAAAGGTTAGAATCACAGCACGGAAGAGGGACTTCTGGTTCTGGTAGCAGCTCAGGCTCCAGTTCAAGTTCCATTTCGAGCTTCAGTTTGAGTTCCAGTCCTAGTTCCAACTCTAGCAGTGAAAGTTCAGAAACCAGTTCAGAGCTTTCTGAGGGCAGTAATGAAGAAGGCTTGTCATCAAGTGCCAGGCGAGAGGGGCAGAATAGAATTAATGAAAGTGGCTCTTTCCCTTTCTTTAATCTGGCTCAGATTTTCATCTTAAATGAGGTTGATGATGATCAACCCAGAGGACTCACCAAAGAACAAATTGACAATCTGACACTTAGACATTTTGGTGAAAACGATGCATTAAAAACCTGTAGTGTTTGCATTAGAGAATACGCAGAAGGCAACAAGCTTCGTAAACTGCCTTGTTCCCACGAGTACCACGCCCACTGCATTGATCGCTGGTTATCTGAGAATTCTACCTGCCCTATTTGTCGCAGAACTGTCTTAGCTTCTGTTAACAGAGAAAACGTGTAATTAAAATCTGAGCTCTTGGGCTGTTTATCTTGTGCAGTGATGAGCAAACAAGAGTTAGTTGATTTATGTTCATGTTTGATGGTACTTGAATGTAAAGGAACAACCTGATACGAGTTCTCTCTTTTTAAAAGGATCATATCCTTTCTCCATCTTCTGTTCCAGAATAAAAGGAAATATTTAAAAAACATTTTTTGCAAGCTAAAAATCTGATTTTGTTGCACTTGTGTTACTGATAATTTATCATGTACCCTTGTAAGTTGCTCTTGGGTTATCTTTGGAGACCTCCCTTAGCAAAAAAACAAACAAAAAACCCCATAAAATTAATGTGATATTATTGAGGGGTACAAACTCAAAACTTTAACTGGTTTTTATTCACTTAACTGAAAATATAATTTGAAAACCTATTCTCTTACAGCGTAGAAAGGGATAGTTATGAATCATTTTAGCTAAATAATTTGCACTCCAAAAAATACAAAATATTGACTAAAGGAAAGTGTTAAGTAGATAAAAGACATGTTTGGATGGCCCAGGGGATTTGGTTGTGTTAAGTGGTGATACCACCTTTATAGTGCTAAGATTCAGTGCAATCCTTAATAACTGCTGAGCTACGGTTTTAACATAAACTGAAAACTAATCCTAAAATTCATATGGAGAAGTTAGATGCACAGGAGAGCTTCAAAATTTTTCAAAAGAGAAACCAAGTGGGAAGACTAAATCTTTATTACAAAGATATGACAATGAAGAAGTTGCTCACATACATATAGACAGTAGTTCAATGGAATAGTATTGAGGGTTTAGAAATCAATAATTCTATTTCTGATCAGATAGTTTTTTAAAATGATGAGATAATTCATGGAGAAAAATAGTCTTTATGCTACAAGGAGATATACAACTATGAAAGAAAGAGGTTGAATCCATTTCTTTTGCCACGTATAACATTAACTGGAAAATAATGACAATCCGAAAACTAAGAAATAAATTTTTATAACTCAGAGGAAGACAGTGATCCTTGGCTAAAGAAATCTTATCCAAAAAAGCATCAAAAGTAAGAGTAACAAAAGATATAAAAAAGATAGACTGATTTTCAGGTATAATGTTTCACCTAAATGAAGATATTTTAAAAATCATCAGCGTTAAAGTCACTGATACAGAATGGGGGAAACCATTTGAAAATTATATGTCTGAAACTAACATTAAAAAACTTATCATTCATTAAATGGCAATAACAAGGTTTTTATAATTGACAATGTTTCTGAAAAGAAACATTCTTTTCAATGTTCAAGTTCCTTTCATTTATTGAAAGGAAATGCACAGATGTCCATAAATATACAAATGGCCATATATCAGTTTCTTCATTGTATAAAATGAGAGGGAAAATGATACCTATCACCTTTGTAGTTGAAGATGTATAATAAGATATTTCCCCTCAGCCACTCAAGCACATCGAATCTAGATTTTATTAAACATTGGAGGCATTTCGGGTATTATTATTGAACACAATTGTCAAACAACCAAGTGTTTAATTTACTGGAGCTAATATAACAAATGTAACAACTCTCTCACTGTGTAGTTTAATAAAAAGAAATATTATGTGACAGTTCTGGAAATCTCACAGACTTCTCCCTTTTGAGGACTACAAGAAAGAAAGTTGGTAAACTGATGAGAATAGAGCTGTAGCTTCAACAGAATAAAATAGAGTATTTCTCTTTAGAATGACTAGAAAAAAACCAAACATGAAGGGATAAAATGAGTATTTTTTAAATTCTTGGCTTTTGTAAAATTGCACCAATTTAATAAGATGAATAAATTTCATGAGTAGCATTCTTAATTGATGATCCCCTCTTACTCATATGATCTTTGTTTTCTCAGCATAAAACAGCATACATTACTTCATGGTTTCTATATGTGAGAGTTCCTCATCCATTTCAACTATGTAAGTCTCCCACTAATAACCAGTTCCATTCATATTTGAAGACTAGGGAAATCTTAACTTCTAAGATTACTCAGGTTCTTGGCAAAATTTATTTTCTTATGGCTGTAGGATTCATAATAACTCATTTATTCAGAGCCATCAAGAAAAGCAAGACTCTCCAGAATAAATCCTAAATCCTTCAGCAATGGCAGTTGTAATATTTGAGTGATTCTCAAAGGGAGAAGGGGAAGAAATCAATCTTATATTTTGCAGCTGTATTATTGTTTTACTTCTTACATATTTTGAACATTTTACTGTAGAATGTTCAACCATACTTGAGAGATGATAACGTCAGATTTTTAATTCTTTTAAACTAGTAGAATTTATTTTGGTCAGTTTTGTTTAAGGGAAAATTGAACTCCAGAGGAAAGTTTTTACATATATATGCTCTACTTCAACACACTTTCTCCTATTATTGAGTTTTATGTTAAATGTTACAGTCATTACAGCTATTGATCTAATGATAACTAAAGCTATTTTATCAGTTAAATTAAAGTCCTTAGTTTATATTAGGGTTTATTTTTGGTGCTGTCTGTTTGAGGGTTTTGATAAATATACAATCAAATCAATTATTACTGCTTTACACAAAATAGTTTCATGACCTTATAAATTGCCCATATTCTATCCATTCATCTCTCTCTGCCCCTCACTAGCATCTGGACAATTACAGGAATATTTGCTCTCTTCATGGGTTTGCCTATTGTGACTCAATAATATTGTGGTGTCATATAGTCTACGTCCTTTTCAGACTGGCATTGTTCATTTTGACCAATGCATTCCACATAACCTGAAGCCTTTCCATGACTTGATATTTCATTACTATTGTTTAGTAATATTTCATCATATGAAAGTGATATAGACTGTCCAGTCACAAACTGAGGACAACTTTATTGCTTATAACTTTTAGCAATGATGAATAAAGATACTAAGAACATCTGCAATATATACATTTTTATATGAATGTAAGTTTTCACTCATCCATGTAAAGAACGGAGTACAATTGTAGGTCATGTGGTAAGTGTGTGTTCAAATTCTTCAGAATTCTTTTTCAAACTGGCTGTAAATTTTTACATTCTCTCTAACAATGGATTCAAACTCTTGTTGCTTCATTTTCTTTATCATCTGGTGCTGTGCGTGTTTTGGATTTTGGTCACTCTAAATAAGTTTTTCCAAAGAATGTTTTTGTGTTCATTATTTGCTTTTTACATCTTATTAGGCAGAACAACCAGAGATGTAGAAGAAAGTAGATTGTCTTTTCTTCATAAATATATTATCTCCAGCATATATGTTGAACAAATGAAAGACTTTAGAAAATTTATCTAAAATTTCCCTTGGTATTCCATTCTGAAGTTCAACAATTTTCATTACAAGAAAAAATATGTATTTGAGTACAAGAAAAATTTTTGTTGTAACCCTTGTTTTTTATTTATCATTCAAGAAGTATTAATTTTATTATTTTTGTGTTTTTAAAACAAAATTGATGGGTGCCCATAGCATTTTCTTTCCTTATATTGTAGTACTTATTTTTTTACTCAAGACTACTGATAATCTTTATTACAATCAGTAAAAGTCAAACTGTAGCCACTTATAATCATGCCAGCATCTTCTTGTAGCTAGAAATATTTAATCATATATACTGGTACTGTAGTACTTTAAAAAAATAAAGTATGATGATTTATTTGGAATAGAATGGAAAAAGGCAAGACTGATAGCTACTTTATGAGTAGGTAACATTAGAAGGCTATTGTCTTTTTTGGAAACTAATGAGTCTACCCTTTCGATAAATATTTATGTTCTCAAATATACTTTTCTTAGGACAAATTGTAATTTGCATGCTTTCCCAAAGGATTCTTCTCACTGTTATGCAAATATTCATTGAGAAAAATTGTAATTTTCAGTTTTAAATTTGCTACTGATAAATATTTAAGAATCATTGAGATTTCAATGAGGTTCATTTAGGCTTCCTCTTCTAAAGACGAAGTAAGTTTTTCTAAGTAAGAACTACTTAAAAGTCTTCATATCTAACTTGATAAGGAATTTTTTCAGTTTAAGACTTTCCAGAAATAAAGCATAAAAACCAAACCAAACCCTGACCCATCTTGATCTAATTCATATTTCATTGTTTTGTCTGAGCAATACATATGTATTTGTATACATTCATTACATATATGTTTATGTCTTTCATTTCAAAATTTTTTCGATTGTTCTCAAAAGCAAAACTCTATAAATTTGGCATTTTACCTATGTTCTGTCTAGAAACTGTATAAGAATAATATTTGTATAGCAGTAGTTACAAAATCATGGCTGAGTTAGTTGTTTTGTTTTTGTTTATTCAGCTTACAGCTAGAAGCTAGAAAATCAATTTAATAATTCATGTATATTTTAAATTAATCTAGAAGTGCTAGTCATTCACCTGCAAAAGTTTGTATAATTGAAACTCAAATATATATAAATACATATGTTAGTATTCATCTACATTAATTTAGGGAAATATATGTATAACAAATTTATATATGCATAATATTGAAAAGCTATTTTCACAGTTATTGCTTAATGTAATTGCTTTTTAAATTTTATGAAAACATAAAATTACTTGTTTCCCTGAATCCTTTTGCTTCTTGAATCACTTGAATCAACCTTCCAACCGAGCTGTAAAAATCTACGAAGTTTACTGATCCTGTCCTGAAAGATGTGATTCTGAATACAAATGTACAACAAAACCGATAAATTTAGTGATTACCTGATGTTTAACACACTGTTGCAAAATGAAAACAAGTAGACTATATTTTTAAACTCTTGAAAATGCTAAAGTTCACCCTGAAAATACAAAACCAGACAAATTCACGTGCCACATCCAATGGTGAGGAACTTGGGTCCATCAGGCTGCAGCTTACCAAATTAGACATGGACAGGCCTAAGTGTGCGTTCCACAGATGGAGGTTCTCAGGCACGGAAGGATTAAGGAACTTGTTTTGCGATTCACAGCTGTTCCAGTTAGTGCAGCAATGACAGCAACTCAGTGTGAGCGGATCCTGTCCTAAGGGACATTCCCTTGATTGACCAGTTTAGTGCAATACAGTCGCGGTCTTAATTTCTAGCTAATAGAGTGCTCTATGGAATTTCACACACTCATGTAGGATTTGATTACATTAAAAAGTCAAACACATAAAATCAAGATCTCCAATAGATTAATCTTTGTTTTCATTGTAATCATTGGTTCCATTGATAACCAAGTAATGAGGCTCCCATATTAATTCATCTATTTTGATATAAAAAAGTGATTTTGTCATTTAAATATGAACCTTTGCCTCATTTCTCTGACTACACAATAAGTTCTATAATTGCTTTTTCCTGCTCATGTCTCTACCAATTTCAAAGTGAAAGAGTATTTCAGGTCTTAGAAAGGACTGGTTTATGCTTTAAAATGCACACTGTAGTTTGTTCCTCCACCTTAGCTTATTCAAATTATAAAAACTATATTTTGATATCATAAATGCCCCCTCTGCTAAACAAACTGGGAAAGCATAGGTTTGCTTTGTTTGGGGACTCACACAGTACATTACAATAAATAAACTAGATTTCCAAGACCTAGTACTCCACTCTTCACTCTCACGTTTATTTCCTCTACAAGCAACAAGAATGTTTTAGGTTTAATTTTAGGGTGTTTGTAAAGGAAAGGGAGTAATGTAATCAAACTGTGTTAGTGAAGATTTATCTTGAGAAACACAAGGTTTTTGTCAACTAGTTATGCTACCCCAGCCAGGCGCTTTCTGGAAATAGATGTCTGAACCAAACCATGCCAGAAAAGCTTGTGAATGAAACTTGGCAATTTTTAGTTAGTTTCTAAGTATATTCTAATATTATAGGATTTTACTGGATTTATTATAAAATATAATTTGTACCTGTGTCCTACAGATAATCAAGGGTAGACTATTTCTGTCTTTAACTTGAGAAAAGACCGTCATGTGAGTCATGTCAAATTTTGGCATTTATCAACTCCAACAGAATTTTAAGCTCATTATAAATATGTATGATATCAAATTTAATTGAATAATAATTTTATTATTCTCTTAATAGCACATAATGACTTTTGTAATTATTATTTTATTGTGAAAATTATTTTTTATGTTCATCATGTTACTATACAAATCTATGAAATTCCTTCCTTTGTAATTTGACATTGCTCTGAAAATACAGACTGATGTCATGTAATTTCACAGTTGATGCAGTAACAAAAATATTCCTTAGAAATTGCTAAAAGAATATACAAAAGATTTGTATAACTGAGGAAACATAGTGGAGAAATGTGAGAAAGAATGAGTTTTGCTGAGTCATAATATTTCAGATATTCAAAGTCTCAACAATTTGTATGTATTTTTGTGTATTCATGGAAGTGAATATATACACTATGTAGTATGCAGTTTGAGCTGCTACCACAATTGTACCACAGGCTAGTTGGCTAAAAAAAACTATCTTTTCTCACAATTCTGGAATCAGGGAAGTCAAAACTCAGTGTGCGGGCAGATCTAGAGTCTAATGAGAACCCACTGAAGACTTCAGATTTCATCTTCAGAGGGGGCAGCATAATGAGCGCATCTCTTGATGCCTTTCCATTAATCATATAATGCATTAATCTTATTCACTGGTGCTCCCTCTTCATAAGCTAACTTCTTTCTAACATACCCATTTATCTTTTCAGTACAATCTCAGTGGTGTTTTAGGCTTAGACTTAAGAATTTTGTGGAGACACAAGCATTCAATTTACAGTAGGATTCCATCACAAAACACCTCAAATGAAATGTCTTAAATATCAGAAATTAATTTCTTACAGTCTGGCAGTCAGGGAAGACTTGGATCAGGGTTCTCTTAAGGTAGGTTCCATCTTCTGGCTCCTTGGTGGCTGTCTTATTCCATATGCTAACACGACCTCTGAACACAAGGGAGTAGGTGCATTCTGATGCTTCTTTTTATAAGATTGCTATTCTGATCATATAAGGACTGTATTTTGGTATTTCATTTAACCTTACTTTCCTCCATAAAATTTTTATTTCCAAATACAGTCATCCTTGGGACTAGAGCCTCAGCATCTGTATTTTGAGTGGACACAAAAACTCAGGCATATGAATAAAAGGGAAAAAGAGAGAAGAGGAGAATCAATCAATTAAAACAACTCTTGTGGTTTTTGTACAGTTGGATAGTTAGGCATCCACATCCATATTATTTTACCTTTTGACCTCAGTTGATTGCCAGGGATTTAGCTCAGTGGCTTAAGCGCCTGCCTGGCAAGTGCGAGGTTGTGAGTTCGATCCCCGGTACCAAAAAAAAAAAGAGAAACAAAAGAGACCTCAGTTGATGGTGAATTATTCTGCTCATGAATACTTTCTAGTAGCTTCTCTCTGGAGCTATTTACAATTCAGTTCTCAGAATAAGTGTGACCCCTCTAAGATAAAAAGAACAGAACTAAATCCTCCTTTCTAGAAGTCCCTATAATATGCTATGGTCAGTGGAAACTTTTTGTTTTGTTTTTCTGGAAAGAAAAGATGATAGAAAAAGGAAAGGAAGTCTGTTGTGTGCTCAAAAACTATGGTGAATGCTTAATTTTTTAATTTATTACACTAAAAGACACATTGCCATAACATCCCCTCAAAATAATCCTCTTATTTCAAATGTACTTCTCTCATCACTCTTGTATTTTCTGAAGCAGTTTTGGTAGGCCTCTTTCATGAGTATCTAGTTATCCTATTTCGGGTGCTCAGATGTCATGAATCAATTCAAAATATTTAACTTTCATGGTGATTTTTGATTTGAGGAAAAAGTCAAAAATCATGTGGTACCAGATTCAGTGAGTAAGGCAAATGAAAAGCCACTTTCACGTTTTTATGAGCCTGCCTTTCCACTGAAAGGTACTGGGCAACTAGAGTCACAACATTTTTTAAAGTTATGGGTAGAGACACTGATGAAATAAGACTTCCAGAACTGCTTCAGAAATTGACAAGAATGACTAGTGTGTTCAAAGGGAGGAGGTATATTTTGAGGAAGATTAATGGCAATGTGTCTCTTACTATAACTTTCAAAATCTTAAACGTTCACCATATATTTCATCATACATGTAGCATCATTATGACTAGCAAACGACTACCAATTGTTTCTTCTGTTAAATCTTAAAGGAAAATTTAAGGTAGTGCTTTTTAAGTCAAGTATGCTTCATAAACAATTGCATACATAGGAAAACTTTACATTCTCATAGGCATATTTTAAAGGGAATAAACACTTAAAAGAAAAATTAATAAAAACTGTGGAATAAAGAAGTGATGGATCTAGGGAAATAAGATTAAAAGATTTCCATCTCTGTTTAAAAATGTTCCATCCACAGACTATAGCCATGAGAAGAAAATAAACCAAATCCAGAGTCATAATAATATAGCAATTGGCATATTATTACATCAATTTGATTAAAATGTTCAGAAATTGATGTCCTAAGTAAGAACATCAGTGGCTCATTAAAAGATAGCAGAACACAGGACTCCTTTACATGAGAAGATTTCGAGTGAGAATTGTTGCTATTTCATCCCAATGTGACTACTTGGAACTTATTCCTATACTCTTGGAAAAAGGAAGAACATTGTTGAAATAAGGAAAAATACACTATGAATTAAAAATCAGCTTCTTTATCAAGTCAATCACTATATAACCATTCATGTTTAGAGAAATTCTCTTCACTATTTTTGTGATAATTGCCCCATCTAATACAAGGAGAGAAAAACAGAAAATAAACACTATTTTTGCTTTTGGGAAAAAAATTTCAGAACAGTAAATTTGTATATGTTTTTGTTATCACTGCCTAAATTCTGTTTGTTTGATGACTGCGTATTGAAGAGTCTGAATAAATATTAATTGCATAACTAATAAATTTGTATAATTGGCCCTCCAGTGTCCATGGTAGACTTGCACATGGATATTAGTAACACATCCTTCACTTACTGCTCTGCCTGCCCTGGCAGCACTGCAAATGCTCCAGCTGCTACATGGCACGAACTCTCTGCCCCTCTTCATCGTCTTGGCTAACACTCCTTCTGGTACTAGGGTTTTTGGCTACAAGAGTAGTTGAGGATTGAAATGATGCAGTCTCTCTGCAGATATTGTTACTCCTCTCTGTGCTTTTGCCCATTAGAGCCTCTGAAAAACAGAAAGTGCAAGAAGCCACACTGACATGACCTAGACCCTAGGAATCCAGAAACACATATATGTACAATTCCCCCTTCCTGCCATGATTTTTATGTTGGAATATACCTACTTCACAGAAAGATGTCACAATTTACTTCCCACAGCATTATCTTTTGCATAATTGTCGTTTCATGTATTAAAAAACCTTTAGTTTTTAATGTTTTTCAAAGCTATATAACTAGCAAATGAAGAAATCCGTGTTTTAATTTCTAACCTCCATTTTAAAAGCTGTGACTTTATCACTAGTAGGTTTCTATATCTCCACAGTGTGAGAATAAGAACAAACCAAAAATTAAATACAATTAAAATTCAACATGATATGAGTAATAAATATGAAATAAGACTGGTATTTATAAAATTAGGGTCCAGGAAAAGTCATACAGGCAGAAGGGAAGCCTGAATACACTAGTGAGATGACAAAAATGTTATTCATGAAGCTTGGTAGCCAATAGAAGTACCCAAGTGTACTAAGGAGACTGAATTTTAGGGTATCCAACATTTTAGGAATTGACACCATAACTTCATTAATGCTATTGCCTACTGAAATACCTATAACATAATTACTTTTGAGAAAAAAGGTAAAAGCATTCCTGAGACCAGAAAATGCAATCTGGTACATCTCAGCATTTACTGAGGCATATGAGTTATATAATGTGGTATGTATTTCAAGTTCCCTGGGAAGCAGATTCTGGGATAGAAATTAGTACGCAAGACTGCTGCCAGGGTTAATAGTAGCTGGATAAGAGGTAAAAGAAGGACAGACTGCATCACATGCACATCCAACAAGGACTCAAATGTCCTGCAATAGAAGCTAGAATGACCTCATACAATTGTTCCAAGTTGGGGTGAAGGCCTGGGATAATATTTTCTTACATGACTTGGCACTGGATACTGTATGACTCTAGAAACAGTGTGACCTTAGATGTGGTGATCATTTAGGTTGTAGCTTTTTTAGGTAGACAACTGAAACCTGACATTTTTCAGGTATCAAAGGCTATAGAAAGATATACTTCAGACATTGTGAGAGAATTGAGCAGGGAAAGACAGCATCTATGAAATATCAACTTCCATGTATTATACACATATTACATGCCAAATGTTCTCATTTTCACATGTTCTAAATTTTCACATATGTCCTTATTATACTGACTTTCAAAGAACATACAGCTAATAAAAGACCAATTAATGCTTTCAACACTGTTTGAAAAAAAGATCTAGCATTTTCTAACATGTTTCTTCATCTATTTGAAATGTCACAACATTGTCCTGTGGGAGTAGTACTGGAGGGAGGCAAATGGCAGTTATCCAGCTGCGAAAGGTCCAAGAATGTCCCATGTGCAGCTGAGAAGAATGTATATTCTGACATGGTTGGGTGGAACACTCTGTAAACATCGAATAAGTCCATTCATTCACAGGGAACTGCCTGGAGATCGGCATCTGGGCTGGGTCTGTTTGGGCCCATAGCCCCGCCCTTCACCCCCAGGAAGTCTCCCAGAAAGCAGAATCTCCGCCTGTCTCTTTGGGACCTGAAACTCTCGGACCCATAGAGTGGCCTCGGCTGTTTGGATCGAAAGTCTGCGCAGACCTGCATCTCGGTGCAACTCTTTGGGACTGGTAACCACGCCCTTCATCCACATGGAACTACCTGGAGATCGGCATCTGGGCCAGGTCTGTTTGGGCCCGTAGCCCCACCCTTCACCTCCAGGAAGTATCCCAGAAAGCAGCATCGCGGCCTCGTTGGGACCCGAAACTCTCGGACCCGCAGAGTGGCCCGGGCTGTTTGGATTGGGAATATTGTGGAGACTGGCATCTTGGCCAGGTCTGTTTGGGACCGGGGACTTTTCAGAAACCAACATTCTGGCCTGACTCTTTGGGACCTGTAGGCCCTTCACTCACAGGGAACCTCGTGGAGACCTGCCTGGGACAAAGCACGGTGGCCTGGCCTGCCTGAGATTCCACAGGCTCCGGGGTGGCCACACCCAGCATTTGCCTTACAACTTAGGGAGCCAGGAGCCCACAGAGGGGAGTTAGGACCCTGTGAGGAAGCCAAGAGCCTGTGGGGGAGCCACTGCCCCTCCAGGAACTGAGGGTGTAACAGGTAATTTG
>PVJX010033116.1:7564-20013 GCA_004027295.1 Dolichotis patagonum
TACCCATTGATCATTTTCTGTTATTCGGTTCAGAAAGCCCTGTAATTCTTTCACTCTATGCATGGCTTTATACTATTGTGTTATGTTTGATATTATTGTATTTGAAACTATGCTCAACTATAGCAGAGTAAGAGATATGGTGTTAGATACTGTTGATGTCCAGTTGACTTAATGTAAAGTACTGTGTTGCCTATGTTGTACTGTTCTGATCTGCTCTGTACTGCCCCCTTTTGTTTTATTCTCTCTCAAATAAAAAAATTTAAATAAATAAATAAATAAATAAATAAACGGCTCGTTCAAATTCCGGCCTGGCTCCCTCCGTGCTCCAGCAGAGCAGAAGCTGTTAAAAACGGTAACGCACAGGTCAACCTTCAGATGTGTGGGGATATAAATGAAAAGGCTCCAGCATGGTTAAAATTTGTACCACTCCTGTTAAATCTCTTATGTTAGTTAATAACTTCACTATAACCTCAAGCTAAACTCAAGGATCACGTTGAACCATTTATTCTCTTTTTACCCACATCGTAACAGTTAACTACTTCGGCAGATTTTGAAATTACTTTGCCGCTGGTCAACTGCAGCTCCATTTCCCTAGTTAGACTTTACTGTCTCTTATGTATGGTCTTCAATTACTGTCCTGTACACCCAGAAAGTCAACATTCACATCTGTGTTTTACTCTGATACCAGAGTCATTTTTCTAAAAGAAAGACACATTTTTTTCCAACTTTTTCCATGAAAAGTTGTGTTAATTCCCAGATTCCTATCTACAAAATAAAACACAGATTGTCTCTGATTTACAACGGGTTTACTGATGATTTTCATCTTCATGATGGAGGAATAGCAATATAAATTCAGTAGACGCCATCCTTCAGATCTAAATGTGGATATTTTCTGTGCTAGCTGTATGAAGCCTGGTACCCTCTAAGAAGCTGGGAAATGGCATTAGGCTACGTCTTTCAGTCAACAGTATCATCATGAGAGCAAGCAACCAGCCTCCACATGCACTGTGTACTAAGCTGGGAAGTTTGGTAGGTGAGCTGTGCTAAATGCACTTTCAGCTTGAGACGGGTTTGTCACACACAACATGTTGTAAGTGGAGGCACATTGTAAAAGTTTAACCCTGGCACACAGTCCTATTTGCTCATCAAATCCACACCTACTTTCAGTTCTATCTACTTTCATGTATATATATTGCTACCTTCTATTTCCTTTAATCATGCTGCTCCTCAACAATCTTGTAATTCCTCTGAGCATCTTTCTAGGAATAACTGTCTTAGTTGGGGTAAATCCTCATCATCTTTAAAAACTAATTTAAATATTAATCTCCAAAACTTTGCCTTGTTTTTTGGAAATATGTAATATTTTATGGTTATCTGAGAATGTATTTTAATATTTTATTTTTAACTACTGTATTTTCAACTACATCTATTTTCACTGTATAACAGGACCTTGACTCCTACTAAGCAATTGAAAAATACACAAATGTGCATATAGTTTGCTTACTTACGGATCTAACACATTGACTTTTCTAATTGTAAACAATCTGACTTTTCCCATGACAGACATTTACTATAAGTTCATCAACTCTAGTTTTAAGTATGAAAACTTCCACATTGTCACATTCGATATAAAACTAATATTTAAATTTTGAGGTTTATGAATCAGGGAGTAAATGTGAGCTCCTGGACTCTGAGAAGGTTCCAGGCACATTCTCACGTGTTTTCTCATTGCAACTGATTTAAATGTAATAAAAATGTCTCCTTGGTTGTTTGCAAGCTACTGGGGACGTGGATTTCTTCATCCAGAGCCACTGGAGATGCTAGATGAAGCACTACAATAAACAATTTAATGAATAAATAATTAACACACAATTAAAAAGTTATTAAACAGACCAGAATTAGCTATCTATGTATTGAAGGTCTCATAGGTCTCCTGAAGATTAGCACTTAATACTTTTATCTCTATCATTAATCTTGGTTAATGGCCTTTTTAGTCTTAAGTAAGAGACTTTTTATATTATTTCTCTTCAAACCAAAGGTATATAATGCCCTACCACTTAAATTGCCTCATTTTATATAGATTTTTACAGTATTACAGCTAAATTATACCAATGAAATGCTACCAATCATTTGAATCATTGCAAGTACAGTATTCTAATAATATATATCTCACAATTGCTATTTGGCCCTTAATGAACTTATTTTCCAGAAAATCTGGAAAATGGTAGGTTAGATGATTCCCAACACTAAACACATTAATTTTCTTAAGTAACAGTCTACTGGTTTTAGGTTCTTTTCTTTTAGCTATGTTTTTACTATGATACATTAATAAATTTAGGAATACTAAAAGTATCTCTTGAAATTTCAAAATCTATTTTTTTGATCATTAAGACATCTTAATTAGGATGTCTCAGATATTGCAAGTCTCTAGTAGATATAATTCAAACACAATTCTTTGAGTGCTCTATGCCTTCACTTACTTAAAAAGTTATGAATACAAGAATAAATTTGAAATGCTGTATCTATCACTTACAATCTGAAGTTATTTTATTTTAAATAGCTAGTGCAATTTTCAAATCCTGAGGTTATACTCCAAGAAAATTTATCTACTTTATTACTTTAGACAAATTTGTACCATTTTTAAAAAGATACACAATAATAAACTGACTTTTACACACATACATATAAAAACTATTGAAGTGAAATTCTATAGCATAACTGGAGCAGTTTTGCAATTATAAGGCACAGCAATTCCTTTATTATGTTGAGGTCTTTTCTTTCAAGGTAACCCTGAATTTTAACAAAACAATAACTAGCACTTTAGTAATATTTTTCAATTTTTTTATTGTTGAATATAATATTATAAAGACAAGTGTTATTAACTTTATTCTTTATCATATTTTATATTTGTATTAGTAATTCTAACTTGATAAGCTCAAAGCCTTTGTCTTTTAGTTTTTATAGGTTTATTCTCAGAATTTTAGTATTTTAAGAAAATCTTTAGATGTAGAAAACTCTAAATTTCTGACTTTTGCTAACTTAATTATAAATAAATAAATTTTTAATAACATTTGTTAGGATGTGGCATTCTAAGAGTGGTGAAAACCAGATGTATCAGTGGCTCCTAGAGAAAGATTTAATGCAAGATACACAAATAAATAAGAATTTACAAGATTGGGCCAGGACAGTCTCTGGCAGCCAGGTGTTGAAGAGTGCGAAAGCTCTCTCTGCGCTGGAGATCTGAGGGATGCAGTCGGAGACCCGCGTGTCACTGTAGCGCCCTGGGGGAGTCCATGTCAGGAGATCACGTGGGGTGCGATGGAAGGCTGAAGGGTCCCTGCCGGAAGTCAGGAGATGACACCCAATGGGAAGGTGAAGACCCCAACTCCTCTGAAGAAACAGTCGGGAGTTTCCCTCACTTCCCTTTCACAGGATCCTGGGATGGTCCTCTGCAGGGTGAGTCTTCCACACCCAGCACTATGCCCACTCGGTTTTGCTCTGCGTTTCTCACTCCGGTGATTGAGCCAATCAGTTCACAGTCACATCAGAGACACATTCTTCAGTAGGAAAAGCTGAAGTTGATTTAGGCGGCTGATTTTCTGGCTGCAGAGGGAAATTTTGTCCAATGGTTCCCCACGGCAATGGGCCCCCCTACCTAGAGGAATTTAGAAAAAAATGTTATTGTATTATAAATTTATTTTAAAATTTTAACTCTTGGAAAACAAACAATCTTAAACATAGATGTATGTATATATACAAGTTTTTATAGTTGGTAATAATGTACAACAACACATTTATATACCAAGATACATAATCTTTTACAAACATTAAGAGGTCAATACTTGAACTTATATCTACCAACTGATGATGTAGATGCTATGTATATTTAAAGCATTAGTGTCCTTTATATTTATTTACTTATTATAAACTATTATTTTAGATTGCTCATGAGGACCAAAATATAGTTTAGTTAACATTTTAAACTACATGTAGTATATTATCTTTAATCAAAGAAAAACTTTATATTATATACACAAAAACAATAAACATTGCATTTATAAAATCACTTTTAAAATAAACACTTGCTTTAACTGATTTTTAAAGTTTCATTTACATATTAGCTTGTCTTTTTCCAATAATCAGCTTGTAATTGGTTAAAAGAACAGCTATCATCCCACATTGTACTCCATCATATACATAATATACAAGAGATGCATACACATATAAAGACAAAATATGTTGTGAATCTGAGCTTAATCTGATGCTAAAAAGCTTACAAAGTTAAGACTGCATAATTTTAATACATTCAAAGTAACCAGTAGGTGGGTGCTCTTTTTTATAATATGCATTGCATCTGAACATGAAATACGTAAAATGACCAAAAATTTGACATCTCTTTAAGTTTGGTCCTGCTATTTAAAAACTGATCTACATCTACTGGTTTTCATTAAGCAAACATTCTTTTATTGAGTAAATAAGATACACTTGTATGCTAGGTAAAAAGTCTATTTGTAGTCATTAACACTTTTTTCTAGTTACAGGAATACTAAAGGTACCCTTTTGCACTGGTCAGTTACGCTATGTAAACCTGTTGGGGGAGTCAGATTTCCATGTGGAGTAGAAATTAAGTTGGTGTGCGGGAGCTTTTATGAATATGTGATGATAATTACTGCTATCCTTGTGGCACACTGAAAGTATTCATTTTCCCCAAGTGTATACATCTTCTAGCATGAAAAAATGAATAGAACATCTTATCATACCAGCAATCTCCAGATTAAAGTTATTTATGATGATGGACTTTTTAAAGCTTAGGTTTATATAATCACTATGTAATTATATTATAATATTTTAATGTGTCTACACATGATACAGTCTGGGCAATATCACTTTAAAGGTTGGACAACTATCAACTCTAATGTACATTAGTAAACAAGCACATTTTACTTGATAAAAATTTACTTATTTAATATAATATTTTATATTATATAAGGGCAGTCTGGCAAGAGTTATTTTATACTAAAATGGGGGCTTAATATATATTTTAGATTTAGTTATGAGAAATTCAAGGTTCTAGTAAAATAATGTCATCACAATTACTTTCCTAAAATGCTGTGCTTGCTTTTAATTTTCCTTGTAAAACTTTGTAAATGTTTGGTGATTTTTTTTGTTTGTTTTTTGAGTCAGGATCTGACTGTGTAGTCCAGACTGGACTAGAATTCACTATGCAGTCCAGACTGACCTCGATCTCCTGGCAATCATCCTGCCTCAGCCTCCTGAATACTGGGATTAAATTTTGTAGATGTTATCTGGTAACATTCTTTAGAAATATGATTCCTAAAAGAGACCTAAACAATATGTTAAGATGGTAAGCTATCACCTACAGGATAGAAAAAAAAAATGACACTGACTCCTAAAGTTAACACTGAAATTCATAAAAGTAGTAGCTGTTCTGTAGCCATACTTTATATCTTGAAGCGCCTGATGTCCAGATAAGATTATAATAGTTAAGGCTTACTGTTCTCACTTCCAGACAAGTGCAAATGACCTTGTAGATGTTAAGCAATGGAGGCTTGGGAACCAAAAACTCAGAAACGTGACTAGGCTAAGAGAACAGCCAGTATTTTGGCTCTTGAGTTCCGAAGGTCAGCTAGGACCCGGGATCAAAAGATCTTTCAACTCTGATGACTCACCTAAGCTCCTCAAAACGGAAGATTGTTTGGCCCCAGATGGTAGGAGTCAACCAATATCCATTGTGCTAAAAGGAAGATGATGAAAAAGGAAATGACTCCAAGGTTTTCAAGGGAAGCAAGACCATGGCTTATCCTGGCAAAAGACACAACCGGCAGAGGAAAAAACAAGAGGAGCTAAGAGCCTCCTCATATCGCCCTAAAAGTAACCCCTGTGCTCACTTCAGTAATTTATGCAATGAAAGACTAACCCTCGTGGAGCCTTAGCTGGCTTTGACAAATAAGAGGGAGAAAGAGAGAAAGAGACAGAGACAGAGACAGACAGAGAATATTTAGTTTTGATGAGAAGTCTTACTTTGATTGAGTCTTAAAGACCCAGCTGGAAAGTATAACCCAAAAAGATTAAAATAATAGTAAAATTAAACAGAAATTGCTAGGCTGGATATAAAAGTGTGCTCCAAACACTGTCCCTCCCAGCAGTCTCCAGCAGTGCTTCAAGCACCTTAGCCTGCAGTAGCTACAGCAGATCTTTTAGGGCTTTCCAGGTAACAGACAGCCTGCTGCGGCATGAGGGCCAAACCTGCACCTCCACTGCCCTGCAGTCACAAACAGTCACGTTTCCCAGCACCAGCAGCTCTTCCGAGAAAGACAACACTCCCTTCTGCCTTCCTTAGTGTATCCCACAATGGTATTTTAGTGTACTTTTAAGTACTTCTCAGATAAGATACAGCTTATTGTGGGAGTGCCTATAAAACAAAAATAACAATATAAATATTCCAGCTGCAAAGCTGTGTTTCTTTTGTAGTGTGAACTAAATTTTTGTTATATACTTCACACTTCATATAGTTTTTATCTAGAGCCTGTCACTATAAAAGGACTAGGAGTCCATATAAAAAGCCAGATGCAGCTGATTTAGGTAGTATAACTGTGAGATACAAGGGCCTCTCCTTCCCTTGTGCCCAGACCACTCTCCTGTTTGTCGAAACCTGTGCAGTGTCTCAGGGGAACCTTACAACTTTTAACCTAAAGCTTACTATCCAGGGGCAGAAATAAGGAAGAAGACCAGCCCTTGAAATTCCCAAATCCCAAACCAGGACGCGTGGGCACCGGACCTTTCTGCCTGATGCACAGTAGCCTTTCTTCACCTAAAGGGCTCATGCACATGGACTGCATCTCACGTGTCCAATTGTAACTGTAAATTATAGGAAGGGACATGTGCAAAAGGCCCCGCTGACATGACTCGGCACCCTTTCATTAATGTCGTCATTCATGCTCTGGAAGGCCCAATCATAGGTACCTTACACTTGCCACAACAGTTTAAATCCCTAAGCCAGTGATGGTGTATCTATGGCATGCATGCCACAGGGCTGCACATACCACAGAACTTTAAAAGATTCACCGTTAGTGTCCTGAACACAGTACCCTCACCACTCATGCCATTTTCTTTCTTATTGGCCTTACTCAGCTCACTGCCAGCATACTGTGGCCTTACTGAACTTTGCTGCTGTATCCTACCATCTCGTGCCATGTCCAATTCTTTGCTCATTGTGCACAAGAAGCAGGAACTTGTCCTGGACACTGTCAAACACAGGAATGCAGGTTCTAAGTCCAACCTACAGTTAAAATATTTTGGTCACTAAAACAGATGTATTTATTTAGTGTTTACATTCACCATTGTTATAAGTAAAAGAAGAAGATATTATATTTCTTATTGATAAAAAAGGAAGTTGGCATGTACTTAGGTAAACACTTCAAAATAAACAGAGATTAATGTTAAAAATAAGATGCTAGCTATTTCAAACATTTTCTGTATTCTTCAATATTCTACTTATGATTTCTGGCTCTAGCTTTTAAAACAAGGTTACAAAATGAAACATAAATGTTAATGACTTGTTACTTGTCTTTTTTCCATACTGTCAGAGATGATTGTTTATCAAACAACCAAGCCCGTCTTTCTTCGTCCACCCTAGATCAGTGAGAATGAGGTTTGTTGGTTGTGTAAGAAAGATCTTCATCCCTTTTCAGCCTGAAGTAGTTATAACAACATGTACCTTTGGGTCTTCTGCATGCCTTAAAAATTAGTATCATGAGGGGCATGAGATCAGAAAGAAGAAATAAAAAGAGGTAGAAAAGAGACAATGAAAATTATAGTTTCAAAAATGCAAAATGCAGCTTCTGGGCACAAGCCCAATTAAAATCTTTTTCTTTTCTTTTTTCTCAGAAGACAGTAATCCTGGGCATTTAATTTTCTTTCACTTACAGATCCATAGGGCATTCTCTTTAAACTTACAAATGGCTTTCTTTCACTTGTTAATAGACCACCTCTTTTCACCTATAAAATAGGCCTTTCCTTAGGAATGGGCTGTTGTTTTTCTATAAGTTGGACATTTTTTCTTAAGACCAAAAATTTCTTTTACATCACAAATTCCACAAATTTCCATGGCCAACATCGAATAATGTAGTACCCCAAAAATGAGACAATCTCCAGAAAAGGGGGGTTCAAAATAGCACTTTATTTTAGCTGGCACCAGCGACACAGATGCAGTAGAAACTGCAGAACTGTGCAATCAGGTTACATTGGTAAGGGGTTTATAAAGGAAAAAACCACAAAGTATGATTGGGGAGGAGTAAGGGGTGTAGGGGCTCTTTTCTTTGTTCTCTTATTAGGCTTTTAGGGAGAACTTTTACAGAGGCAGCTGGATTCACAGGAAATTACAATTTGTGATGCGCTGGTAACAGGAAACTTCACAGCTCACAGTTAATTTACTGGGATCTTACAGAGTACAAAGGTTACAGCCTTGAAGCTGGGTGGTCGGCTAGTTCCTGGAAATTTACAGAGCACAGAGGTCACAGCTACACAGGATAGGGGGTTTTGGTCAGGCCTCTTGAATTTTAGGAGGAACAAAGGTTGGAATCTAGGACAATAGCAATGGCGCATACAGAACAGGATGGCAACACTCAGGTTAGAGTACAGCAAATAAATATTCTCAGCTCCAAAATGTAGCACCCCTGAATCTCTTAAAGGTTTTGCATTGTATTTCTTTGACTGTGTATTTGTAAATTTCTGTCTAATAATCACTTCTGAGACAGAAGATTAGGGCATGGCAAACTGACTGGACAAGTGAGCATCACATGTTAATTACAAAGTTTCAGGAAACATGTGCAGAACAGCTTCCAAACTTCTGCATGTGGAACCAGTCAGGAGTGCTATTTTCAATTCCTTTAGTGAGAACTTGAACAGAACATTTTATGTCTGACCCGTCTGCGGAGTTGGAGATATAAAAACACAGCTGTCACTGAACTCAAGGCAACTGTGTTCTCTAGGGTGGTCGGCTCTCACCCCTTAAAGTATACTTTTTCCTCTACTTTATTTGACCTAAGTTCACTTTACCAAGCATGTTTTTTCTCCTACCTTTAATAATGTAAAACCTTGATATCCTTTGTACTTGTCTTGAAAATTCTTTGTTCAGGACAGAAAGAATCTAGAAAAGAGCACCAGAAGGAGACTCAGAACCCCAGAACCCAATAACAATTCCTTTCTCTCTTAAAATAATTCTAATTCTCCTTTCACATTCAATACATTGCCACAATGGACCCTGTACTTATATTTATGGAAGCTATTCATGACCTATGATGTTAACGATAAACTATAGCATAAATATTAAAAATTGGTTATATAGGCTTAATTTTAGTGGTATAATGATTTATTAACTTTTAATTGCACTGACATATATAAAACAACAAAGTGAAGAAAAGAAACATACAGTGACAGTTTTCAGATATGGTTTTAATTGATTTGTAGCAATGTCATTGATAATTACAGTTCTTATTTGTTTGTTAACTGTAATTTTTGATATTTTAACTTTAAAATATACATATGAATAATAACATACAGGATTATTACTCCCTGAAATGTTTCAGTTATTTTTTTTCTTGAAATAATCTTGCTACACCTTTTAATATCTGACTTAGGACATATACATTAACTAATGAAGAACAAAAATTACTGCTACATGAAGAGGAAAAAAAGGGAAATCTTTAGTGAATATAAAAAACAGAGAAACAGAGTATCAGGAATAGAGGTAAGAAGAGACCTAAAAATGAGATAATGCTATAAAAGGACATGAAGGGAAAATGTGCATACTTTAAAAAATTTTTGTGAATGTTTAAAGAACAAAACTACCAAAATTCATTTTTTCTTTGCCATGTTTTCATCAGTATATGTTTTTAATACACAATAAATTGTTTATCATGGAGAAATAATGTATATACAAACCACATCTTTATCATTCGAGTGCTGACACCTTGACTCCTTTCCCTTGTTTTCTTCTGTCTAAGTTTTGTATCTCTGGGGAATTCTGTGAGTGAGGAGAAATCTAAAGGAAGCACAAGGCAGTGAAGGCCTTCTAGCTAATGCAGCCCCTTGGCACTTGGATGAAGAGCGAATATATGATTACTATATGTGATGCGCATAGGAAAACAACATGTCACAATTAAAAAGTATCATGTTAGAAGAAAGAAAATTCCTTCTGGACTAAAATAATCATGTGAAATTTCAGTGCTACTACCAGTAGCCATGAATCCCTGGGAAATTATTACACTGTTATGGGGTTTATACATATGGAAAGGATAGAAAATAATGTAACTCATAGATATGTTTTAATGATTAAATGAAAGTCTATTAAGTCACCAGAATATTGTCTCATTCATATATTTTGATCAGAAAATATATAGTTTTTCCTAATACTAAAAAGAAGGAAAAACAAGCCAATATTTGTCAATTTTGAGATTACCAGATATAACTAATTTATATTACTCTGATAAAAATATTTATATATTTATATTAGTTTATTAAGGTATACAAAAAGTAGCTGCTTGCAATTGTTAATTATAACTCCTATAGGAATATTTGTCCACAAAGTGAATTACATACCTGACATCATTCCTTTCATAAATGCTCGGTTTTAGAAAAATGTAAGTGTTCGAAAATATCATTGTAACTTGCGTTATGGTAATTAAGGTTTTTTGGGTAATGAAAGAACATACAAGTGACACGTAAGCCCATTCATGTCCTAGTAAGTTAGGTTTGTGGATAAGTAAGCTGTCAAAGCTGATGGGGACAGTTAGGTGAATATAATCAACTCTGATTCATTATATAAGGAGAGAAAATATAGATGCAAAGTTCTTTGTATATAATTAGAAATGTAGCTTGGTATCATTTTAACTTGCTCAGGAAAACAAGTCCATTGAGTTGTTCCATCACACCAGCGTTACACTCTGACACATTTCTAGATATGAGTGTAAAGATGTCCAAGCACCGTGACTTTGCTGTAGTTGAAAAGAAGGAATTAAAATCCATAGTCACAGGTGGAATTGCACTGATTAGCAACAGAGATAGGAAGCTACAGCAAAAGACACCTAGAAATATAGTATACTATGCTATAGATTTTGGCTTCAGACCAAGGAAAGAAGGAATTTTGAAGCTGAAATCTCATATAACTTGTATAAGTTCAAGAAGTGCTTATGTTTACAATAATCAGAAAAATATAAATCACATTGAAACTTAACATTTACTGAAAATTCCAGTGATATTTTGGAGGAAAATATTTCAACTGAACTCCTGTCCAGACCCACATCACTATGCCATATCATGAATGAATATCAGCATGAATAAGAGCAAAATAATTCAGGAAGAAAGAAAATATTAATTTATATTCCTATGAAGCTTTAGGCTACTCAGTCGAACATATGTTCTTTGATAGAGATCAGATCAGTATTGCCTGGAATAGGAGACAAAGGGGCATTCACTGCCTTAAGGAAAGAAGAAAAGTTTTAGAGAAATATTCCAGATTCTGCTTGGAGTAGTATGTAATAAGTGCATGCATTAGTCAAGAGGTTTTCAACTGTAAGGTTGAAATAACTTTTATTGAATGAAAATTATGTCAGAAGGGTTCATAAAAAATAATGAACTAAACATTTTGTTTTTATATATTATCTATAATATGTGAAATGCATAAAAATATGAAGTTAGTCAGTTGTAAACTCTCACACACATCCTGAATAATTAGTGAAATTACAGATCAGCTTTGATTGCACAACAGTTTTTTTAGAAACATTCTTGCAGAATATAAAATCTCTTCCTTTGTATTTAAAAAGACCTTGGTTCACATCTTCTTATTCTATTAGATTGTTAGAATAAACAGTAACTAAAATCACATGATTTTCCATGTTTCACATATAACATCTGAATAACAGTCTTACCCTGTCTCTCCTTGAACTGGTAACACAAGGAAGGTCCTTCTGTGCAGGTCACACTGCAGGGCACCAAGTACACTAACTCCGGCTCCAAACACCACTCATTCTCTTCTAACAGCGTGGGTTGTGGAACAAGGCCACGCTTCAGGAAAAAGTTTTGTATAATGGAACAGTTTTTAATTCATTACATTTGGGGGGAGATAAATGAAATTGAGATAATGATATCAAATATCTTTTGAACCTTCAAAAGGAACAGAAAAGAAAGGTTTCTACAGCTTCTTTTATCACTCTTGATTTTTCAAGCATGAAATAAAATGAAAAGATTTAACTTACATTTTCTCCTGCTAGAGAGATACATTCCTGTTTAAAAGGAATGTTGGACCAGAAGGGAAAAATAGGAAAGAACTGACCCCATGGCTTGGCTGAGTTTAGGTTTTCAAGTAGAATAAAATAAACAAATTTAAAGAAAAAATGCAGATATTCTTAGTTCGCCAGTGCAAGAAAACA
>PVJX010033117.1:0-19937 GCA_004027295.1 Dolichotis patagonum
AGATTAGTATTTTTAAAAATTAGTTTATTATTTTTAAAGATTAGTATTTTTAAAAAGCCAAGTACTTTGCACCAAAATAACAGAAAAAATGGCTTGACAGTTTCTAGGAAGCAGCATGGTCCCACTATTTGGAGGGTCAAAGGTGCAAACCTATAAAGCTTTCATTAGGAAAGAGAGCCCTCAATCCCCTTGCTGGAGAGCTACCTGGAGAATAGGTTTCCTGGTATATGTTTCACTGTGCTCAGACATTTAAGAACTCAGACACCACTGAAGCCATGATGCAAGGAGGCTTGGCTACTGCATGATCTGGGAGAAGACTTTTGCATCATTCACATGGTGTTGGTTTTTCAAGTATACAGAATATAAAAGCAATGTGGTTATGGGAGTTTCCATTCAGATTTCAGAAGTCCTGGGAGGCCAGCAGTGTCCTCGAGACAGCAATGTGTGAAGCTCTAAGAGTTAAACCTTAATAAAATACAGTGAAGACTCCAAGAAGTTGAAAAGGCCAGGAAAGTGAAGCATCTACTGAGAAAAGCTAAAATCAGCGAACAGAGCAACCCCAAGAGAGAGACCATAAGGTCTGCAACCAGCAATGCCACAGAGTTGGAGCTTCCCAAGTTGTTCGGAGCTTGTGTTTCACCACAACTTACCCCACAGGCAAGTGGTGAACATAGAACTACAGGATTTGTTTGTCTTTTGGGGTTTTCATCTTGCTTTGGTCCCATTCCTTTGTAGTCCCCTATTTCTCCCTTTTGAAGTATAAATGTTTATGACCACTGTATGTCAGCAATGTTTAACTTTTTAAAAAATATTGTATGAGGACTCACAGCTAAGAATCTACCTTAAGTTTCAAGAGAAAACTTAGACTTTTCAGCATTGCTGGAACTGTTACAAATTTGGTGACTCCTGTAGGTAGGTTAAATGCATTTGCATACTGAAATACCCATGAGTGTTTTGGGAGCTAGGGGAAGATTGTCATGATTTAGATTTAAAATATCTCCCAAAATTTTCATGTGTGTGAAGGGTAATTTGATCATGAGGGTGCTATACTCTTCAATGGACTTACCCATTGGGGTGTTTGGTAACTGAATATGCTATTGAGAGGTGGGTCCTAGTTTGAGGTGGATCACAGCGCATGTGGCCTCCAAGGGTATATTCTAGTCAATGGCTCCTTCCTTCTCTCGTGTTTCCTGGCTTCCATGGATTGAGCATGTTTTCCTCTCCCATGCACCTCTGCCATCTTGTTTGTTCCTTGAAATCTACTGACCATGGACTGAAACTGTGACCCAAAATAAGTTTCTTTGCTGCAGGTGTCAGGTATTTCACCCCAGTGAAAATAAATTGACTAAAACAGTGGTAGAGTTTCTGACTAGTACAAGGGAGACCCTAGATTCAAACACCTATCTTGTGGGAAAAAAATCATTACCAGTTCAATTTCTATCTTGCACTACATTATAAGTTCCATGAGGATGAGCTCTTGTATGTTTTGCTTCCTACTGTATCATGTCTAGCTATACTGTTTGGTAAATATTTGTTCAGTAGAACTGGAAATGGCTTTTTTGTCAGATTCAGGACTGAATAAATGTACAAAAAATACCTGCTAATTTTAGAGTTGAGCAATGAATTGGAGTTATCAGGAATTCTTCTCTCACTACCCTGGTGAGAGCAATTGCATTAATCAGTATTGTACTCACAGATGTACTTAAGAAAAATTCTCAAAGACCTGGACCTTCCTCTGTCAATTACATTTCATGTCTTTTTACTTCAAAAACCATGAGAATTTTCTGACAAAGCACAACTGCACTGTGGTGTCTGGGAGCACAGGCTTATGTACAGAAGTCCCCATTTTGCTGATACCTAATTTCATAGGTTCTGCCTAGCACAAAGATGGGATTTAGTTATTACTCACAGGTTTATTGCCAGTTGGCTTTGGTGCCAACACACTTTCTTGGGAACCTTAAAAGCAAAGAAGCAAGGCTACTGGGAATCAGCGGTATCTGTTATATTTGCAGGCCAGCTGAAACAGGTAATTCTCAGGGGATGGTAACCTAGCAACCATCCAGGACCTGCAGATCTCCTACACAGGCACTTTCTCCTTGGGGCTACTGACTCTCTTTCTACTGCAGCCTGAAAATGGTTAAAGTGGTATTGAAGTTACATATGCCCCATGTGTGTAAGTGTGTGTGTGTGTGTGTGTGTGTGTGTGTGTGTGCTCATGTGTGTGCATCTATGTCTATGTCTGCATGCAATGGATGGATCCTACCCAATAAACAAGCGTTACCATTTCTCAGCTAAAATCCATCAGTGACTCCAAAGATGAAATGTGAGCTAGACACTGCTTCAAAAAATTCCTAGAGTATCATCATCCTCATACTAGTAGCAATATATAAGAACTGATTGGATAATTGCAACCCATTCTAAGATTAGCTGCCTAGATATAAAAATAGATATCACTTTCTGAGTACATATAATATGTTAGACATAGTGCTGAGCACTTAAGAAATACCATATTCTTGTATTAAATATACAAGTAGTTACTATTCATGCTCTTGTTACAGATGAGAAAGCTGAGGACCAGAACAAATTTAAATTTCTTTAAAATTTGTTTTCTTTAAGTCCCTGAGAAATTCAGTGTCTTTACCTATCTGCTGAGTAAACCTTAGCACCTACAGATATGAATCTAAGATATTATCATTAAGGTTCCCTGGTGTATCAGTCTATCACTAGAAAAATGATATAATACAAGATATACGAATGTATATATAAGAATTTTCATGATTGATTTACAATGGCCACGCGCAGAGTCATATGTGGAAGAGTGCAGAGGATCCGTCTGCATGAAAGAGATATAAGAATCCAGTCAAAGGTCTAGGGCTCACAGATGTACTTAAGAAAAATTGCAGTGTCCCATGAAAGTCCTTATGAGGAGGTCAGTGGGTCTGCAATGGAAGACTGAAGAGTCTGTACTAGGAGCTAAAGAGTGTGAACCAGAAGCCAGGAGATGAAGTCCAAGGTGAAAGCAAAGACGGTCTCCTCCAAAGAAACAGAAGCAGATCCATCCTTCTTCATTTTCCCTTTATAGCACCCAGGCAACAAGCTGCCCTAAGGTGGGACTTTCACAGTCCAGGTGGTGAAATTGCTGAGCCACTTTAGTTGTGCTTCTCTTACTCAAAGGGATGCAATCAACCATCACAATCCACCCCATGTCAACTTGACAACTAGATACATATCTTTAAACCAGTCTCCAGGTACAAAGACAAGCTCATAATTACAACTAAGATATTATAACTATCCTGTGTACAAATGAAAATGCACTAATTCTCTCCCCAGAATAGAAGGTAAGTTTTCTTTCAATAATGCTTACTCTTAACATTTTCATAACTTGAACATTATAATATAGGTTTAACAATCCTTAAGAACCAGTATTAAGTCTATCAACATCATATTATATTAGAGTCATATTAGGAGAGAACTAGTACAATTATAATCCTCATTTTTATAGCTGATCATAGGGTCATAGCTACTGGGAATGAGCTGTTATAGGTCATAGCTAGTATTTAGAACTTCCTTCTTCTACTACCCGTGCTGTATTGTCTTGGACTACAGCAGCAGTTAAGCAGGTCTTGTTTCTTGCCCTATTGGGAGTGATTCATACTTTCATTCCTTAAGATTCTGGCACATTTGTCATTCTTTCTGGATTAGGTTGTTATAGTATCCCATTGACTTTAATAACAGAGCATGGTAATAATAGGAAGCACCCTAAGGATCCCCTGCACTCCAAATATATTCTCCCTTTTTCCCATTGTGGAGTAGTAGTACAATTTTCCCTTGATAGTCTGGGTCAATCACCCCTGACCACACTGTGACTGTCTTTTTAGTTTGTTTCTTCAGAGGCATGGGGAGATCAAAATGACCAGGGGAAAATCTTAGCTTTGAGCTCAATGGTATCCCTGGGGATGTAGCTTACACACCTGCCTGGCAAGCACAAGGTCATGAGTTCAATCTTCGGTACCAAAAAAAATGTTCAATGGTATCACTGCTGTGCTTCTTGGTACAAGTCTTCTATTCTCTGGAACTAACACTTCTAAGCCAGCAGAACATAAGATCACAAGGACAGGAAGCAAAATTTTTCTAGTGGATCACTAGGAGTAATGATCAGTGATACTATTCCCACTTCCACCCCTTTATTCCTGGACCCATGAATCCTGGCTATGGGAGACACAGTACCATACAGTGAAAACTGATTTAAAGCATATACAACCTCTTAAAGAACCTTGTCCTAGCCCTGAAGCTATTGCCATCTAGCTGGTACTGTAACTGCAACGTCAAAAGATTGTTCTACCTTTCTATCAATCTAGTTGCTTCTGAATGGTGAGTAACATGGTAAGACCAGTGAATTCCATGAGCGTGAGTCCATTGCCTCACTTCTTTGGCCATAAAATGTGTTTCTTGGTCAGAGGCAATGCTATGTGAATTACATGGTGGTGGATAAGGCATTCTGTGAGTTCACAGATGGTAGTTTTGGCAGAAGCATTATGTGCAGAGAAGGTAAATTAATATCTAGAGTAAATGTCTATGCCAGTAAGAATGAAGTGCAGTCTTTTCCAATATAATCAAGTTGCCATTGGGCCACAGATTGGTTATCCCAGAGAATGGTGCCAGTGTTGGTCTCTGCTGCTGGCATATTAGACATTCAGCAGTGGCTGTAACCAGATCAGCCTTGGTGAGTGGGAATCCATGTTGCTGAGCCCATGCATAGCCTCCACCTCTGCCACCATAGTCACTGCTCATGAGCCTGTTGGGCAATGACTTGTGTGGCTGAAGAAAGAGGCTGACCACTGTCTCAAAATGGGTCATCTTATCCACTTCATTATTAAAATCCTCTTCTGCTGAGGTCACCTTTTGGTGAGCATTATGTGAGAAACAAAGATTTTTACGTCCTTTGCCCATATGGAAAGGTCTATCCACATATCTCTTTTCCAAATACCTTTGTCACCAATTTTCCAGTTATGTTCCTTCCAAGTCCCTGACCATCCACCCAGACCACTGTCTACAGCTCATAAATAAGTATACAGCTACAAATCTGGCCACTTCTCCTTCCAGACAAAATGCACTACCAGGTACACTGCCAGGAGTTCTGCCCACTGTGAAGATTTCCCTTTCCACTGTCCTTTAGGGATGTCTTGGAAAGGGGCTATAATTCTACGGTTGTCCACTAACAGATAGTGCTCATATAATGTGCAGAACCAGACCTAGATCTCTTTTCCTTTGACAACTGATCATGTGCTACAGACCATAAGGCTAAAGGTGCATGATGAGAAGCAGAAGGTGTGTATAGCAGAAGCAGGAGCCATGGGCATGTGGGAAACTTCCTCATGTAATTTACTTGTACCCTCTTATTGTAATTACTTTTCCTAGATAAAATACATGACATCCTTAAGAAAAGAAAGGTTTATGTAAGTCAATTTGTAGAGATTTCAATCCATAATTGGCTGGCTTCAAGGCAAGGTGGCATCACAGGGGAGAAACAGTTCATAGCAAGCAGAAGATAGGAAAGCAGGCAAGGGATAAAACAAGCCTCTTTTTGTTCCTTATGTTCCACCCAAGCTACCAGGGTTAGGGCAGAGCCAAACCAATCACCACCTCTGAAAAACTCCCATCTACAACTGTATGAGATTTTGGGGGGGACATCTAGACACAAGCCATAATACCTCTGGTCCTGCTCTGGCTCAATCACATATATACAATTTCCACTTAATGATAGTCCAACATTGTGACTCAGTGGATCAGATAATAAGTACCACTGGATCTACTGAATCATATGGCCACAGTGGCAGAGCAGCCTGAACCTATTGAAGAGCCTTTTCTTGTACTGGGCCCCACTCAAAACTAGCAGCTTTCCAAGTCACTTGATAAATGGGCAGGAATAAGACACCTAGGTGAATAATGTGTTGTCTCCTCCAAAAAGACCTACTAAGTGTTGTGTCCCTCTTTTGGTTGTAGAGGGAGCCAGATGCAGCAACTTGTCTTTTACCTTGAAAGGGGATACTCCTACATGTCTCACATCACTAGACTTCTACAAATTTCACTGAGAACCTTGAATTTTCATTGGACTTACTTTCCATTTTCTGGCTCTCATGATTTATTAAGAAATCCAGAGTGGTTGCTACCTCCTGCTCCCTTGGCCCAGTCATCATAACACTGTTAATGTAATGGACCACTGTGATATATCGTGTGAGAGAAAGGTGATCAACATCCTTGTGAGCTAAGTTAGAGAGTTAATATAACCCTGAGGTAGCACAGTGAAGGTATGTTGCTGACCTTACCAGCTGAAAACAAATTATTTCTAATGGTCCTATGGATAGGTATGGAGAAGAAGGCATTTGCTAAATCAGTAGCTTCATATCATGTACCAGGAGATGTGTTAATCTGCTCAAGCAAGAAAACCACATCTGGTTCAGTACCTGCAATTCAAGTCACAACTTGACTCCATTTATGGTAATCTACCATCATTCTCTAAGACCCACCCCTCTTCTGCACAGACCAAGGGGGAATTAAATGGAGATGTGGGGATCACCACCCCCATATCCTTCAAGTCCTTGATGCTGGTACTAATATCTGCAATCCCTTCAGAAATGCAATACTGTTTTGGTTTACCACTTTGCCAGGCAAATTCAATTTTAATGGCTTCCATTGGGCCTTTCCAATCATAATAGTCCTCACACGACAGGTTAGGGAACCAATGTGAGGGTTCTGCCAAGTACTAAGTATATCTATCCCAATTATGCACTCCAGAACAGGGGAAATGACTATAGGGTGGATTCAAAGACCTCTTAGACCCACTGTGAGTCAGATATTTTCTAAAAACCCATTGGTCACATGACTTCCATAGGCCTCTATTCTTATTGGAAGATGACAATATCATTTTGGATCCCCTAGTGTCAGTGTTAGTTCAGAACACTACCCAGGAATCCCTGAAATGTCTGATCATTTTCCTTCCTCTAGTGTGCAGTCACTTAGGCAAAAGGCCTTAGGTCACTCTGAGGAAGGCTGGGAGAAAGGCTGACTATGTAAATTTTTAGTGCGTAAGGATCTTTCCCCAAGGGGTCCTGGCTTCCCATCATTCTGGACCTAGCTTCCCACCATTCAAGGGGTTCTGGGTCTGTAAACTGACTCAAATCTGGGAACTGAATAGATTTAATATTAATAGGTGTCGGGGGATTTAGCTCAATGGCATAAGTGCCTGCCTGGCAAGTACAAGGTCCTGAGTTCGATCCCCAGTCTCTCCCTAAAAAAAGATTAAAATAATGTTAATAGAGTAATATTTAGCATATATTATTTTTAAACACCAATAAGGACAGTTTTGCATTGGGGTGAGGGATCCCTTAAAACTGGACACGTAGGAGAAAACAGAAAAAGATGGAAAGGTGATTTTATGTGTAGCTCATAAAGGGCCACATGCCCTTTGACCTACCATAGTCTGCCTGACAGGAGGCACTGCAGTTAGTCACAGCTGGAGGCACCTCTGGGACATGCTACTGCCAACTACTAACAGTTATGAGAACTCAGTCCAAGTAGCAGCCAACTCAATCCACACTAACGTTTGGCAAGAGAAGTCAGGAGTGGAAATCTGCCAATTTTAATGAAGTGATGGATGCTGTTCTCTTTGATTCCCAGTAAACTAACCATGGCTTTGTGTCTTTTATTGTCTTGTGGTTAGTCTGCTATGACAGAGTGTAGGAAGACTTAACAACTCCAATCTGTATAAAGGACAGATCTCAGTGAGTAATACAATACCGGAGATAATCTTCCCAGCTGGTTTGGGGTTGAGAAGTGGTAGAAATAGAAGAGCCACACATCTCTGACCTCAAGAGAGACCCAACAGATGGATGTGAAAGACTGATCCTCACCATCTGGGTATCCATGTCAGGAAAATTGATAGTTATCTGTACCCACTCTTTGCCAAACAGCATATGTTACAGCTACCCAACATCACTCATGACCAGGACATATTTGAGTTCATAAACCACTTTGAAGCACAAAGAGAATTCTTAATTGGGATTTTTCTACACTTCTCTTATGAAAAGATATGTTAAAGGAAGGTCTTGTCACTCATTATAAGCCATGGCTCACCAGCATGCTGTCTCATTCAGGCCATATGGAAGAACAAGGATATTTTTATGTGCCTGAAACCCTTGCTATCCCCAGTCTGTTCACAATAAACAGTTTATATAAAAACAAATGAACAAATGAACTACTGGGAGATGATTAGCTTTGAAGCATGGAGAGTAAACATCCTTGGTTTCATACACATGCTAATTGCTTTCCAGTGACGCTGCACTGAAAGAGGACCCGCAGATTGGAACAATCATTACCAGACTATCTGGTGAGTTATGAAATTACATTACAGACTGTGAAGTGGTATACAAATGTATGTAGGTGGTATTTATAGAAACAATAGACACTTTCCTACACACTCTGTCTCTCCTCTCTCTGTGACTGCACAACCTTTACTTAACCACACAAACACACATCTGTGGGCAACACTAGATGACATGAGGGAAGCTGGTCTGCATATCATTTGTTTCTCTCTGGTCCTCTTCCATTCTTTAGGTTATCTTTCTCCTCATAGATACATAGAATTCATAGGCTTTCACATGGCACCTCCAAAGTCCTCCTGTTTCACAATAGACCCTCCCAAGCCTATCCTCTCCTCTGTATCTCTGCCCAGTTTGCATCCTATTTGGGATAGCTTTTCTAGATTATGTCTTTGTTCACTAGTAGTAAAGACCACTAGTTAAAGGGAAGACCCTGTTGCACATAAGAAGGTACAAGGAGATGAAACCATAGCAGGCTTCTGCCAGGCATGAAACCGAAGAATTTTGCTTCAAGTTGTTCACTATTTGGGTGTCACAATAAGTTGTCACCTACCTCTAGTTCCTGTTTTTTTGCACACAATTATTAATCTCTAGCTGCTCATTAAGGAAACTTATTTCATGTTTCTTAATGCATGAAATAGAAATATAAGTGTTATTTGACTCATAGGGTCACTCTGACTATTGAAAGAAACAGTTCTTATAAAATGCTCCGACATTTCTTGGCACGTACTCAGTATTCAATACATATCAGCTGTATAAGTCAGTGTTCTACTAGATAAACAGATAAACTATAAGGTATACAAATGTATAAGAAATGATAAGATCAGTCACACAAGAGTTGGATGAGGAAAAGTGGACAGCTCCTCCAAAGAACAAGCCCAGATCAGTATTTTCTCATCCCCTTTATACCATTCAGTTGACAAACCATCCTAGGATAGGTCAACTACTGAGCCAATTTACTTAAGCTTATAAACTTCTTAAGTTGACACAGTCAATCAACCATTACACTAGTCATTATTCCTCTATGTTTATGTTACTTATGGATATGAAATCTACCATTTTTCTAACTTCTGAGACAAAATGGATGCTAACAAGCAATTAGATTAAAGAAACTAGGTTGTTCCAACTTATGCAACTCAAGTGAGACTCAAAATACTTTTCATAAGGAGTCAGTTTCCACATTAGAAACTGAAGATCACAATAGCAGCTACTACTTACTAAAGTTTTAATTCTATAGCCATTGTCTTCTTAATGACATCAGTGCAATGAGATTAAGCACTAATAATCAAATTTAAGTTCCTCTCAGTCTTCCCAACTGACAGAGTGACAGGATTCTGAGAATCATAACGCAAGATCTTCATAGTCATACTCTGAGGCATGAAAGAAACATGTCAATGTTACTTTTCAACACCCTACGTTGGGCTGTTTGTAGAAGATTGACAAGTAATTACCAATTCACATATTCCATATTAATTTCCAAAATCATTGCTAAAAAATTCAGGAGAGCCTCTTTCCTGAATAAATTCAGCCATAATCATTTTCTGACAGTGTAAATGATCACAAATTCATGTCCAGCTTGGTTGAGTACTCTGTGTTATTTATAATATAGCTTATATTTTGCTACATATGAGCTTTCATTTTCTTTGAAAAGATAGAGATAAATCTTTTTTTAATGGAGATCAAACTCACAACCTCACTTGTGCCACTGAGTATCTTTAAAAATAAATAAATGAATAGTAAAAAAATGACAAAAAGTAAAGAAAAACAAGTAATTCCCAGGTACTCACCTTCTGCAAAGGAGAAGAGTACCTCAGCATGTTCCCAATATAGTCACATCATTTTTGCATGTTCTCAATTTTTATTCTGCTTTATTTGGCAAAATCTTTAGCAGAACTCTGACCTGGAATTTTTCCAAGCTTTTACCCATTAATAAGAGACAACATTGTTACCTAACTGCCCAGTCAGTTTAAATTTAATCTGAGCTATTGGGTGCATGTGTGCATCCTCTCAGCAAATATTCCAAAACTTTGGGGGGAAAGTATTTGGTTGTATAGATAGCTCCCTTACCTCCACCTTCCCACTTTTGTCCTAAGGACAGAGTCGGATTGTACAAGGAGAAGGGATCTTGCCCCTCTTCATATCTCTGGAAAAAGAGAATCTGTTGGTCTTGTGCAATCCTTGACTCTCTGCAGGCCATGTCTCTCATCTTCAGAGTAATGTTCCCATCCCTCATGGGTGCTTCTGGCTCTCATACTGTGGCTTATTTAGGTCAGGATTTGATCTTTTGTGGCTCTTTCAAGGTCTCATAGGAATCCCTGGATAATGTGGCTGTCCTTGATTCCAGCTATCTGCAGATCTTTCAGGGTCTGCAACTCTGGTTTAGCCCTGTCCCTGGTACAGGGCTACTTTGCCTGCCATTGTAGACTGACTGATGAGGCCACTGGCTATCAATTTAACATTCTTGGCCTGGAGGAACTGACAATACTCTGAGAAGTTTAACTCAAGAGTTCCACTCCTTCTGACCCTGTAGTCCAAGTGGTCACAGTCATAAAATCCTTTGTATACTGTTCACATTCACCACATGCACTGGGCCCTTGAGCACTAAAATCCTTTATCTTCTTTTCTGGGCAACCTTAATGTTTTGCAAGTAGGAAGAAATCTCATCACTGGTTCCAGTTCTATAAAATAAAATTCAGAAAGACTAATAAAAGGTTTTTTTTTTCTTTTACCATTTACTAGCATAAAGAATTGTGGCATGAATAAGGATTTGATGCAGTTAAGTGAATTGTGTGAGTCAAGCAAATAAAGGGCAAAGAGGTTTCCATGCAGCTGCAGATGCTGCAGAGACACTCCATCAGGCAAGGCAGCCTTAAATGCTTTAGAGATACAGGGCTCTGCCTATATCATGGCTCATTTTCATGGGCGAAGCAAATAAAAATGGCATAAACTACAAAGTCAGCTGGGAGAGTCATAGCAGTGCCCCGCTTGCTATTGACAGGCTAGGCCAGTGGCGGCCACTAGCTATCAGATCATTTTCAGAAACAGCGGTTCATGTCATTCTAATAGCTCAGCCGATTATTAGGTGTATTTATCTATGTCCCCATAATCTATCTGCTGTCTTTCTGTGCTTAGTTTCCTCCAAGAACAAATAATCCCAATGAATTTTGTCCCTCCCAAGTGGTAAGTGAGAGTGAGAGAGAGTGAGAGACAGAGAGAGTTCATGTATGCATGCTAAAATCCATTATCTGATGGTATTTTAGTTACTTTTCTCTCATTTCTGGAACAAAATACCTGATGCCCAGAATTAAACAAGGAAAGATTGATTTAGCCCACAGTTTTTAGAGGTTTTCAGTCCATAGTCAGCTGGCTTCAAGCCAGACAGGTGTGGCATAGGAGCAACAGTTCATGGCAACAGAAAATAGCAAAAGCAACCAGAGCAAGAAGAGAGGCATGAGACAGCAAGTCTCTTTCCCTCCCTTATATCAGGTGCAGGCTACCCACCCCAGGGGAGGTGTACCACTCACACCCATAATCCCCACATTGGACCATGAATCAATCACAAACTCTAGAAGCCCATCCCCATGACTGCATGAGGTTTGGGGGGACATCCAGACACAAACCATAACAGATGGTCTATATGTAGTTTTCTTATTGTCCAAATATGTAGGCAGAAACTATCTGTTCTCATGGGAATCAGTCTTTGATGCTCATTAAAATAAGATGGGAAGCAAGACATATTCTTGTCTCTGCCATAAATTTGCTTTGATTCTGTTAATTATGAGTCTGTATTTATTAGATTCTATTTGCAATTGACCTCAAGACTGTTTGGAAAGATGATAAATCAGAGTAATTAGTCAACCAATATTTTAAAAGCATTTGGAAAAACATGAAAGTTGTTCCAGGTTGAACATCCTGAGAGTAGCTACCTACTTTTCTCTTTATTTCAACATATTTTCTATTTTTTTCTTTTGGATTTTTGAGACATAATCTTGCTATGCAGTTCAAGCTGGTTTTGGACTCACTATGTTGCCCAGGCTGGTCTTGAACTCATGGTAATCTTCCTGCCTCAGCCTCCCAAGTGCTGGGATTACACGTGTGTCACTGGCACCAGCATATTTTTCAACTCAAAAAAAAGAACCATCCTATATCAGTTAAATAAACTCATTTTGAATGCATTGATGAGGCATTTAGGAGAAAGTGGGAAGGCCTATCATTTTTTTATCAATTTGATTCTTGATGTTCATCAGATTCCAAGTGAGGCCTTCCTACCAAAAAACTGACACAAAAGGCTTGCTGCTTTTTCTCATTTTCCAGACAAGCTAGTGAATTGACTAGTTGCTGCCCAGTTTGTTGTTCCCAGTAATGCAAATAATGTACACCCTTGAATTCTTGTAGCAAGGGTGGCACACTTTCCAACCCAGGCTGACAATCATGATAGTATGCAACAATTATAAAGTGTTCCAGATAGAGACTTTTAGGAAATAAAAAATAGGGATCAATTTTTAAAAAACAACTAATTGATTGTTTACTCTGTTACAGCAGTAGCTCATTTAATAATCAGAGAAATCCTACAGATAACTATTTTATATCTCCATTTTACAGGTAAGAATACTATTGCAGAACAGGCTTAAACTATTGGCCCAAAAGCTTGCAACTAATATGAGGCTTTGGTGGAAACCAAACTCTGCTCTGCTGTGTGTACATCCTTGATATCTATTGTGCAATACTGCACACAGTCTTGCCTTTTGCTTGCTATCTGAGTAGACTTGCAGTTCTAAACAAACAGACAGAGTTGTACTGACTAATGTAGGAAACTATGTTAGTACTGTAATCTGTACTTCACTAGTCCACGACTCTTATCATTTACCCAGATTAATGGCCTTTTTCAACTCTTTCTGGTAAAGAGAAAGGAGTCAAAGAAGGTTAAATGTTATTCTTATGAATTTCTACCTGTATATGTACACATACATATATCTAGTATGTGCATATAACATGAGGTACATATTATTTATATATATATATATATATATATATGTATATGTATATAATGAAAATTATCAAAATAAATGAAAAATCATTTAGATGGAAGTTCAGCTCCATAAATTAAAAAATGTAATAATCAGACTTATTCTCGGCTCTTAGTATTTTTTTTGTAGGATCAGGTCATATGTAATCAATTTTATGAAGCTTGAATATTCTAAATTTCAACTGGGTGTCAGACTACACCAAAATTTCCTGCCATGAAGACAAACTTGAATAAACACATCCGTAAAAACCCTGATAAAGTTGTGGAAATGCACTAATCTCTACTATGTCCATGTGGGGCATCCTGTGTCTTATAAGTTATTTTTCATGATACCCTGAAGCTGGATAGCTGGGATATGCAAAAGTCAAAGAAAATAGTTATGATGACAATGTTATCCTCTCTTAGGACCTCTTTACTGTAGCTCTTTATGACCTACAAAACAGACTTGTTTGTTATTTTCATTTTTTTCTCTCCTTCAATATAAGCAAAAGAATGACAGCAGAGAAAAATATAGAGAAAAGAAGAACTAAATGGCTTTGCAAATGTGGCTAGGCTATGTATGCCATAATCTGTTTATTTGCCTGATAAAATCTCAGGTTCCCAGTCCCCTCCCAAAACTTAATAAATCTGAATTTTAGTAGTCATCTGACATGATTCTTAAGTCCTCCAGAATTTCTGAGCTGCTAAGAAAGTCAGTTAGCTCTATATTGGAACCCTAAATTAATTAATCCAAAATTTTAAAACTGACTAGAGACACTGGGAGTTCCAAGTTATTCCAGTGCTTACTGGTGTGTGTGTGTGTGTGTGTGTGTGTATGTGTGTGTGTGTGTATGCATGGGTGTGTGTGTTTCAAGAATAATGACTTAGTTACATAAAGATGATGCAATGCATCCTTAACATTTAAAAATTTAAGTGAAAAAAGTTGATCTTATTAAAAGTTGGTTACCAGATATTGGGGAGAGTAGAAGGGAGAGAGAAAAAGGAAAAGTTTGATTAATAATTACTAAATTACAGTTAGGTGGGAAGAAAAGCTTCTGATGTTCTACTGCACGATAGAGTGATTATAAATAAGAATAATGTACCACATATTTTTAAAAGCTATAAAGAATAATTTTTCAATGCTTTTGCTATAAATAAATCATAAGTATTTGAGGAAATAGATATTTTACCCTGACTTGAACATTATACAATGTATACATGTATAAAAAAATCACATAATACCCACAAATATAGTTTTTCTGTATTAGTTAAAACAAAAATGATCACCAGGAGAGCTGCAAAGAGGAAAAAGATCCCCTCCCACCACCTCTTAGCCCCTACAGGAACCCAAGTGAACCACACCAGAGGACCATGGCCCCTAACCTTGCTACTGCCACTACTGAGGTGAACTTCTTGGAAGGCCCAGAGACCAGAAGGAATACCAGCAACACAGTAGGGTCCCAACTAAGTTGCACGGGATGGACAGGTGAGACTAATGGTGTGAAAAGTTCAAAGTAACAATAATAATATGAGGCCACAAGTGACAGAGGCCTGTGTGGACACAGAAACCAGCCCAAAAAGAATCCAGGACTTTGTAATGGGCCCTTTTCTCTCATTTTTTCCTCTTTTTTTTTCTTTTTTGGCTCTTTTTCTCTCTTTTCTAAAGGGCTGGGGAGAAGTCCAACAACGGAAAGCTATTCCTAACCCCCAAACCCAGAGGCCAAGTTCAGATAATCCTTTGAATATTCCTTCATTCTTTTTTTTCTACCACCCTATCTAGTTTCCCAAACCTTGCATGATCATTGTTTGTCTACTAGATTTGCTTCTTGGGCCGGGGATTTAGCTCAGTGGCATAAGTGCTTGCTTGGCAAGTGCAAGGTCAGGAGTTCATTCCCCGGTACAAAAAAAAAAAAAAAAAGATTTGCTTCTACTTCCTTACCAACTATGTTTGTTTTATACACTATCCTCCTTAAATTTGCCCACCACTGGTAAAACCACTCTGTCAAGGGTAAACACTTCATACAAACTCCTAATTTATAATGGGTTCTGTGATATAACTATAGACTGTGCCCCTGTAGTCAAAAGTACAAAATCAATAATTATCACATTTTGTCAGTTTCTAAATTATGCTTGATGCTATTGTTTTAGCTAATTTTACTACTTTAGCTAAGGGGTCATATCTGTTGTAATCAGTTGTTTTTCCTTCTGTAACAACACTGGGAAGCTCTGAGGTAAAAATCTCACCATAGCCCTACACCAAAGGACCAAGGACCAAGGTAAACAGATGCCAACATCCACTCATAATTGGGAAGCTAGGATTATGTAACAGACACATGCCAAGAATCTCCTACACACAGAAGACATACCTGAGTAAGACTTTTCCTAGAGAGGCCTCAAAAGTAGTGATATAGGTACCTACTACTAAACACAAAAGGATTATCACAGAAAACACAATAAAATATTTTGAAATACAAAATGACAAAACAAAAAAGCAAACTGCAATCTCAGGCCTCCAGCTCACCCAGAACAAGTCCAGGAGACATCAACATAGAAAAAGTTGGAAGATACATGTATGACATTTCTGAAATGATTGCAACCAAAATCAGAAGTCCATGAAGCTATAGAGAAAAATCATATCAGAAATAATATCTCAGGTAAAAAAGTCAACATTTATAAAAGAACATCTCAACAAATCTAGAGTAAAGATAGATAAAAAAGATGATGACATGAAGAAAATGGAAACAGTGAATGATCAACACAGGAAAGAAATAGAATGAATGAAATGAATTCAAACAGAGATCCAGGAAATTCAAAATTACATTGAAAGCTGGTAAAGCTACATGAATGGATCTGAAGACACACTTTCAGAGCTTGAGAAGAGGATTGTGACTAGTCATCATGAAAAAAAGAACTCCTGAATATAACAAAATATAATGAAATAACATCTGCAAGATGATGCAAAAAATAATAATATATGATTAACTGGTGTCAATGAAAAAGTAGGACTTGAAACAAAAACACTATTTACAGAAATAACAGTAGAAAATTTCCCAAGCTGGGGGAAAAGAATCTGACATTAGATAAGTGAGGCATACAGGAATGCAATTAGCCATAACTAAAATAAATCTACACCAAGACATATGATAATCAAGATCCCAGAATGTCAACACAAGAACAGAGTATTGAAAGCTGTTAGAGAAAATAAACTGATCACCTACAAAGGAAAGCCAATCAAAATCACAGCAGACTTCTCAACACAAAGCCTCTAGTCAAGAAGAGTTTGGAGTAAAATATCTCAAGTCTTGAAAGAAAACAATTTCCAATCCAGATTGACATACCCTGCAAAACTATCTTTCAACATTAATGGAGAAGTAAGGCACTGCTATGACAAAGAAAAACTGAAGAAAAGCATGACCACCAAACCACTACTACAAATGGTACTGAATAATATTCTATACAGAGATAAAAGTTCCAAGGAGAACAACTGAAAGAAACCACCAAACAGGGCAAGCAATTAATCAGAGGAGAAAAATAGGCAATCAACAGAAGGAAAATAACATGATGAAGATAAGCCAATATATGTCAGTTATCAACAATGTAAATGGCTTCAATTCATCAACAGAAAGAAACAGATTGGAAGAATGGATGAGTAAACAACATCCAACAATATATTGTATACAATAAAGACATCTAACTCCAAAAGAAATTAATAGAATAAAAATATGTCAAAGGATGAAAAACAATACTCCACACAACAGGAAACCAGAAAAAAGCAGTGGTAGCTATTCTGTTTGCAGACAATGTGAAATTCATACCAAGAATAATCAAAAGAGATAAAGAAGGTCACAGTTTTGTTAGGGGAAAACTTCAAAAGGGAGAGACAACAATCTTAAATATATACGTACCAAATATGTGAGAGTCCTACTATACAAGAAACATATTAACAGACATGAAAAATCAAATGAGCAATACACAGTTGTAATGGAGGATCTTAATACCTCATTGTCACAAATATATAAGTCAACTGGACAAAAAATCAGCAAAGAAACCAAACCTGTGACACTGAACCAAACCTATGAACAAATGAACTCAGTAGATGTTCACAGAGTGTTCCAACAGCATCATAATACATTCTCTTCAGTTGCACAGGATGTTCTCTAAAATAGACCACATACCAGCCCACAGAACATACTTAAGTAAACGCAAAGAAATTGAAATTATTCCATGCATATTATTTGAACATAGTGTAATAAAATTGGAAATTTCATTTTAATGGCTAAAGAACCCATAAAAACTCCATAAACACATGGAAATTAAATAACACTCTCCTAAACAACTAGTGGGTCACAGATAATATCAAAGAAAAACTTAAAAAACATTTACAAACAAATGAAAATGTAAATAAAACTTACCAGAACCTGTGGAATGCAATGAAAGCAGTCCTAAGAGGGAAACTTATAGTGATAAATTCTCACATCAGGAATACAGATTGATCACAAATAACCTAATGCTGCACCTCAAGGTTCTAGGGGGAAAAAAGAGAAAGTCAAGTCTAAAGCCCATACAAGAAAGGGAATTACAAAGATCAGAGCCAAAATTAATGCAATGAAGACTAAAAAGACAATACAAAGAATTAATGAAAAGTTGGTTCTTGGAAAAAATTGATAAAGTCCTAGCCAACCTTATCAATAAAAGGAAAGAAAAACTCAAACTCACTCAATAAGGAATCAAAATGGTGAAATCACTGGGATCCTGTGAAAAATCAGAACATCATTAATACTTACTTCAAAAATCTTTATGCACATAGGATAGAAAATACAGGAGAAATGGGCAGATTCCTAGAAATGTATGAATTACCAAAGCCAAATCAAGAAGTCATAAAAATTTTGAATAATCCAATATCATTTACTGAAATTGAAAACATAAAAAAACTTACCAATGACACCCAGCATCCGCCTTACCATTTAGGGAGCCAAGAGCCTGTGCTGGGTGATGAAAAAGTGGAGTTAGGACCCTGCGAGGTGAGTCCCACTGCACCAAGGCAGGGTCCTGGAGAGCTGGCGACCAATGCTCTGGGCAATTGAGCTTCTGGCTAGCTACTGGGTACACTGGCCTGAATCCCAGAAATTCCACCACCTAAGTGCAACATGCCCAGCGGCCTTCTCTCAGCTCATGAAGCAGAGGCTGAGCAGGGGGACTGATGGCCTGGTGTGGGCTGGTCTGGGGAAAGCTTAAGACCAACACTCCCAGTGGTTGAGTTCATATCCACCCCCCTAGGACATGGGACTGTGGCCCGAGGTTCCGCAGGCCCCAGTTCACCAGGCCCAGATTCTGCCTTTCAATTTAGGGAGCCGAGAGCTTGTGGGGGAGCCTGCACTGCTCCAGGAACTGAGGGTGCAGGAGGTAATTCACCACACTTGCAGAGGAAGCTTTGGAACAATGCTCAAAGCAAGGAAAAATGACAAAAGGAAAGACCAAAAGGCAGGCTCAAAACTTCAGCCCATCCCAAGAAAGCCTAGAAGCCATGTACATAGAAGAAAAAAGAAGCCATACACCTGAAATGTCTGAAATGATATCAAATGAAATTAATATGCAACTAGGGGAAGCTATGGAGAAATTCAAATCAGAAGTACTTGCCCAGGTAAAAGAAGAAATGATAAAAGTACTGAAAGAAATAGTGAACACATCTAGTGAAGACACAGCTAAAAAATTAGAGGAACAAACCAAACAGATAGAATCCCTCAGTGAACACTGTAAGAAACAAACAGAATATATAAAGCAGATTCAAACAGATATATAGGAAATCAAAAATTCTATTGAAAGCTGCCAAAACCACCTCAATGAAAGTGAAGATAGAATTTCAGACCTTGAAGATAAGATCGCAACTAGTGAACAGGAAAGGAAAGATCTTTTAAAAATAACAAAGAATCAGGAAATAACAATGCAACAGCTGCAAGATGATGCAAAGAAAAATAACATATGATAAATAGGGATAAATGAAGAAGAAAGGGACAGCACAAATGATATCAAGAGGCTATTTACAGAAGTAATAGCTGAAAACTTCCCAAACATGAGAAGAGAAACTGACATTTGGAGAAGTGAAGCATATGGAACTCCAAACAGCCATAACCATAATAAAACTACACCCAGACACATAATAATCATGATCCCAGAAATCCACCACAAGAACAGAATACTAAAAGTTGTTAGAGAAAAGAGAGATCACCTATAAAGGAAAACCTATCAGAATCACAGCAGACTTCTCAACACAAACAATGAAGTCAACAAGAGCATGGAGTGAAGTATTTCAGATCCTAAAGGAAAACCACATCCAACCCAGACTGACATACCCTGCAAAACTGTCCTTCAAAATCAATGGAGAAATAAGATACTTCCACAACAAAGAACAGCTGAAGAACTTCATGAACACCAAACCAACCCTACAAAGAATACTGAAAGACATGCTAGATACACATAGGATAAAACCACCAAGCAAGGCAGACAATTAAACAGAATGGAAAGCTGCTAAAGGCACAACAGCAGAAAGATAACAT
>PVJX010033118.1:0-19813 GCA_004027295.1 Dolichotis patagonum
TTTTTATTAACTTGGAGGTAGTAATATACAACAAAACAGGATGGAATAAAGCCAATTGAGACAGTATAGTGAAATTGGCATAGAACATCACAGCAGGTCACCAGGACAACAATAATAGGCACCATTGTATATCTCGTTATCTTCAAAATAGTTGTTCTTCTATTAGGTACAGTAAAATTGAAAGAAATACACAACATTATAGAACACAAAACAGAAAATTGAATAGAGCAACACCGTTAATCAGGACAAAGCAAAACGGCGATAAAATATCTGCCTTCAGAGATAGTAGAAGGAAATTCCCCCCACTTGCTGTACCATATATGGTCACCTCCCAAGAGATACCCAGATCACTGGATCCGGATTATTATTGGGGTGGGGGGATATATGGTATGTTTGATTCTAAGCCCGCGCCCCGGTAGGGGGCAGGCTGGTGGCTGGTTGGCTCAGCACCCTAAGTTCCAACATGGCGCGGATCACAGGAAATGTTGTTAACTTCTTGTTTCCCCACCCTGGGGTGGCCGTGGCTTGCCATACCATAGTCACTTACCAGGGTGGCAGGCTGGTTACTGGTTGGCTCAGCACCCTAAGTTCACATACTGGTGATGTTAAGAAGTTATATCCCTTGTTGCTGCTATTGTTCTGCTGGTTATTCACTGCTGTGTAACAAATTATACCTAAACTTTGCAGTGTAACACAAAAATCATTTTATTATATCTCATTATTCTGTGGGTGATAAATTCAGGTGTACAAGTGGTAGGTGATTCTTTTGCTCCATGTGATGTAAACTAAGATAACTCCAATATTTGCATGGCACATAAGCTGGTCTGGAGGGATCAGGAGAGTTTCATGCATATAGCTGGTACTTGGTGGCACAGCTTGGGACTGTTCTCAGGCAGGGTTCTCATTAGAGTGATTCCATGTGCTCTTAGTATGTTAGTCTCAACATCAGCCACATTTCTTTCATGGCAGTTCTGAGCTGTCAGGCACAATGTTCCAAGGGACACTGGGTTTCTTAAGGTGTGGGCCAATTGTACTATTGTAGCATTACTTGTACTATATTCTATTTGCTGAGGAAGTCATAGAAAATGCCAAGGTGTAAGGGCAAGCAACACAGAATCTAACTCCATACATCTCAGATACAAGTTTGGCAAAACGTTTCAAAAATTTATGATCATCTGTAAACTAATGCATCCTGCCTTATTTTACACAGAAGCTGAGTAAGATTATTTGTTAATGGTCACAGATTACAAAGTAATTATTTCTCTCTTTTAAAACTAAAAAGCAGAACAAATGGACAGTAAAGCCTCTTTCTTTAATGAAAAAGCAGAAGTGACCACAGTTCCAAACCAGTCATGACAACACACCATTTATATCCAATCTTAGATGATTATATGTCAAAAATTCCAAGTATTAGGTGGTCATTTTAAACTTAGTTGTCTCTACAGTCTGTACCATACATATATAATATAAAAAGCTTTAAGAAACAGACAAGCAAAGATTCTTTGACCAGTGACTGTACTCCTCAGTAATACAAACTCCAATTACAGTATAATAAAATTTAATTTTATTACAGTAAAATAAGCTTAAAGGCCTATTTTAAGAAAATCATACAGAATTATCAGAAAGAAACCAAACTCGAAATCTAAACTCTCCATCATCGATTTTGTGATTGCTGATGTTTATTAGTGAGGAATACAGAAACTGGAAAAAGTGGCTCTAACCTGGTCAGTAGTTGGCTGTAGTCTTAGAAAGCAGGATTTAATTTATTTAGACATTAGATTTCTGAACCCTAACATAAGGAACCACATTATTTCCAGCTATAACAATCACCTATAATCACATCATCATTCTGTGAAGAAGAAAGACAGGTGTGATGGAGACAGGCTCTGAACTAGGTACTAGGATAAGTGGGTTCTGGTGTCTCTGCAACATGACATGCTGGGTAAGCCCCCCTGGCCTTGCACTCTGGTCTGAGTTTTCTATGTTATTCAACACATATGGCAGATTATATCAATGTAGCTGTTCTTTTCTTTTCTTTTTTTTTTTTTTAAAGTACTGGAGATTGAACCCAGGGCATCATGCATAATAGGCAACTGCTGCACCAGTGAGTTATATATTCAGTCTTCTTATCTGCTGAGTCAGGGTTTTACTAAGTTGCTCATGCTGGCCACGAACTTGTGAGCCTCCTGTCTCACCCTCCTGAGTAATTGATATTACAGCAGTGTACCACCACTCTATTTTAATTTGAAGCATCAATCAACTTACCTGTTTTATGGTATTCATTTTTTGTTTCATTATTTTTTGTAATTAGCATTTTTACCCTCCTGTTTGTCTGAATTCCCTGTTACTTAGGAGAATAAATACTAGTAATGGCTTCCTCCAGGGAGTGCTTATTCAATCATCTAATTCTTCTAAACTTCCTAGAGACTATGTTTAAAAGCTACTTAGTTCTTATTCTGGGAACTTTAATGGAAGTAGTGACTAGAGGCACAAGGCAGTGTTTCAAGGGGGAAAGATAAATTATAACTTCTAAAACTTTCTGCTGCTTCTAATGGTGTCTTTTTGAGACCTTTCCTTCTAGTACTTACAAGGACTACCCCTTATGTTACCCAAGATGAGACTGGAATCATCTAAAATAAAATATTACTTAGAATATAAGCACATGTGCATGTGTGGACATATCCACACACAAATTTTTTACAATTTGTACAATTGTACAATGTTTTACAACCCACACAAACATAAGAATAAATATGTATTAATAAACTTTTCATCCCGTAATTGGCAAACACTAGCTGCCAACTCCCTTGCTAACCACAGCTTACTAGATACATATTGTGTTTGAAGTAAATTCATCCTTTAAATATACAAGATTCAGCATTAGCTTTTGTTAACATGGGAATGATCTTTATGTGGACTGTTGTTCCTTTTTCCCCCCTAGATTACTTCCTAGGTCTGGTTATAGCAAGTAGCCATATTGTTTAGTGATAAGCTACCATTACACATTTTCTGAGCTCATGATTGCCTCCAGTCTGAATGAAAGTCAATTTAGGTGACCATACATTGTTTCCAAAACTGTTTCTGTTTCTGTTCTACCTCCTCAGAGCCATGAGTTGATACACACTGAGCTGAGAGAGAAGAGAGATCCTCCTGTTTGGACCCTTTGCTTGACTGGGCTGCTGTACATGGGAGAGTTGCTACCCTGGTGGGCCAGCCAAGTGCTGGGATTGAAGTGGGCACCCACAATGGTTTGTAATGAAAGAAAGATGGCAGGTCCAACAAAGACACTTAGAGACTGATGCTAATGAAACACAGTGGGAACAAACTCTCCCATCTTCAAAACTTTTACAATATATAAAGTCAGGAGGAAACAGTGAGAAGGTCATACTGGGATCCAACAAAATGCATCAAAATTATTGCTGTAGTCTGTCCTGGGGATTCTATTTTTACTTCTCTAACCAGTGGAAGAAGCGTGTCTCAGAGGACATAGGCACCTTAGTTCCATAGTACCTGCTACTGCTACAGAGAATACAGGCCAAGCCTCTCTGATTTCCAGGGCTCATGTGATCTGGTTACCTCACAGTTCTCCAGTCCTGTTTCTCAGTGTTCCCCTTACATCCTTGAGTATGCAAGTATACAAGCATGTATACTTGTTTTCTGTGAGCATCTATCCTGGCTTTCATAATTTCCCCCAGGCTGTTCTTTCCACAACAATGTTCATCTTCTAATAACTACACTCCCATGATGAGGCCTCATGTATCCTTGCAGTACTAATTCAGAGCTCTCTTGTCCCTGCTAGCAGAAATAGTTTTCTTGTAAACTGTCACAGGACACTTCCTGTATCCCTTTTATGGAAATGACACCCTCTATATTGTATAATGATATATTTATGCCTGTCTCATTCATTTTACTGAAAAGTAAGCTCCTGAACACAAATTCTGGAAAGAATTCAGCTGTCAGAATGCTGTGTAGAGCCTTTATCCAGAGCTTTGCCCAGTGGCCTCAATAAATACTGAGATAACATGAATGTCCCCTCAATTGATGATTGCTATGGTGGCAAAGTATGTTGACATTGGACTGAATGAGAACCTCACAGATTCAGTCTTGCTTTGAACTAAAAATGGAAAGTAGAAGAGAAGAATATGTCAAGATAATCTCTAGATTTCTGGTTGACAAAATGAGTAGTGTCATTAGTAAATATATAAAGAACTAATTTGGGGTGGATCAATATAAATTCAATTCTGGAGGTGCTATGAAGTTTCTTTGAAATATTCACATTGACATAGGATTGAAAAGTTGGGATAGCACTTTAAAAATCCCACGTGGTGAGGAAAGGCGTAAATGTCCCAAAGGGTGATAATTCTCACTATGACGTGGTCTAAGACATTAAAGAAACATTATCTTGCCTAGAAAATAGAAAGCAAAATGGAGCTGTACATTACATGCCACTGGAAAAAACTCTTATTACTTCCTATTGATTTTTATACTTTTGATAACTCTTTCATAAAAATCACTATCCCATTTGAGTGAATTTATATTGTGCAAAAACTGCACACCTAATAGAGAACTGACAGCTTGAACTACACACTTTTCTGGAAGAGGTGAGTACCAAGGATAGAACTAACGACCTCACACTTGCCAGGAAGGCACTTGTGCCACTGAGCTATATCCTTTTCCTAAACCAGACACATTTAACACTAAATGCCTAAACAACTTTTAAGTTTGTCTTTCCTGTATTAGTCCTTTGAAACATGTCTCAAAGTTGCCTTGTATCCTGGCTTGAAAACCATAGAACTGAGAAAAGAAATGACTACAACCATTGTCAATATAGTCAGTATTTTTAATCTAAAAACCAACTATATGAATTATTAAATCTTCGTAAGTATTCACTTTTGTTTGTGAAATATATGCAATACATGCCAGTTTATGCATATCAACATTAATCGCCACTAGCACATGAGGGTAGCAAGTAAAATATTAACAAAATGGTGTTATTTTGTTTTGTATACATGTAAATAATACTCTATTACTATCCCAGAAAAGAAAATTTTACATAATTTGGAGTTTGTTATTCAAGTCGACATTGGGCTAGATTTACTTTTATTTTCAAGAAATACAAGTCACAGATGAAATATTTTTAGATAAAGAGTTAGAGGATATGTAGAATAAAAAACTCCGTAGCCTGCTTAAATACTCCACATGAGAAAGGTAGCCATTCACTCTCAGCAGCTCAAAATAATTGTCCAAAATGTGGAAAAATTCCAAGATGTAAGACTTTGCTTCCCATTAAAGACTGAAAATGAGTGGGAGCCAAGAGACTCCCCAGGTGCTCTTACCTAAGCAGAGGCCTCTGACCCAAGCTTGAAGAATCAAATGGCCCACGGCAGAGTTTAGACACTGAGAGGAAGGACACCAAGCTCAAACTCGGGTTGCATTTCTTTTATATTTTCCATTTTACTACAATATAAGTTCTCAAAATACGGAAAGACTTTGTGTGTGCATAGGCCAATAGCATAAATCATGTTAAAATGGTCATATTAGCAAAAGCAGTCCAGCTATTCAATGTAATACCCACCAAAATACCAGTGATACTGTCCAAAGAATTGAAAAATTCTGAAATTTATATGGGAACACAAAAGGTCTACAGTAGCCAAAGCAATTCTGTGCCAAAATAAGCAGTGCTGCAGGGATCACAATACCCTACTTGAGGGTCCTGTAAAGCCACAGTAGCAAAACATGTTACTGGCACAAAAATAGACATACAGACCGGTGAAACAGAGCAGAGGATGCAGTAAAAAATTAGGCAGTTGCAACCATCTGCTTCTTGACAAAAATCCTAACAGTTGGAGAAATGACAGTCTCGTTAGAAAATAGTGCTGTGAAAACTTGATATTAAAATGTAGAAGATCAAGACTAGCTCTCTTACCACTCATCTAGTACAAAACTTAATTCAAGATGGATCAAACACCTAAATGTAAGATTCAGAGTTGTTAGAAGATAATAGGGAAAACACTTCAAGATACAGGCACTGGCAGTGACTTCCTGATTAGGACTCTTACTAGCTCTTAATATCTCAATAAGTAACAGCAAAAATTAACAAATGAGATTACATCAGATTTAAAGGTTTTCTGCATGACAAAGGAAACAACAAACTGAAGAGCTAGCCTCAAGAATGGGAGAAAATCTTTGCCTGTGATAACAGAGGAACAGACAGTACTCAAAAAAGTTAATAACAAGAATAAATGAACCAATAAATGGACAGATCTGGGCAAATACTTATCAAAAGTGTAAATGGCCAATAAGAATATGGAAAATATTCAGTATTTTTAGCCATCGGGTAAGTGCAAGTCAAAGCTACATGGGGATTCCATCACACTTGTGGGTCAGGCTGGCTATCATCAAGAACATAAAAGTAACTGTTGTAACGATAGAGGTGGGAGAAACCCTTATACACTGTTGGTGGGAATGGAAGTGGAAATCAGTATAAAGTTTCCTTAAAAAAAAAAAAAAAACTAAAGCAACTATCTATACCAGTCATACCACTGCTTGGTATATTGCCAAAAGAATTAAAGCCAGCCTGCTTAGAGGTAGTTGGATTATAATGCAATGCACAATAGTTATAAACACAGCCTAGGCTCACCTCAACTAATGAGTTAATAGAGAAAATATAGCGCTGTATATATACACAATGGAGTATTATTTAGCCAGTGAGAATGAAATCTTGACTAGCCAGTAAGCCCAGTCTGGGAACCAGAGCCATGCACGGGCCACTGCCAAACTGGAATAGACAGATCCCAGACTCTGTCCATGAGTCAGTGCCATTCACACCTTAGGGGGAGAGAGAACAAGGTTACATCAGCAAGCAAGCCCAGTCTAGGAACCAGTGCAATGCATGGGCTGCCACTGGACTGAAACAGACTCCACCCTCTCCCCATAAGTCAGTACCATGGTTACAGAGAACAAGGTCACACAAGCAAGCAAGCCCAGTCTGGGAACCAGCGCAATGCATGGGCTGCCACCAGAGTGGAACAGACAGACTCCAGCCCCTTCTGGCATGTGGGCTGAAAAACAAGAAGTACCCCCCACACCCCCTGCTATAATTGACCTGCTTATCCAGGGAAACATAGGCTGTGATGATACCTATCAAGCTGAAATGCAATTGGATGACTGTGGGACTTTGGTGTTTCACTAACATTGCAGGTTTAGGGCCAGTGGTCTGATCATAGGTTCAGAGGATAGTGGTACATAGTGTGACAACTATGGGGGATCTGAGGGTTTCAGCCATTGTTGATTCCCTGTGATATTTTTTTGAGGTCCTATATCATTTCCATTGTATTATTGGGTTGGGTTTTCACTTTGATTTTGTTTATGTCAAATTTGATGGCAGGGGCAGCTATTTCAAAGATGGCAAGATATATTATGGCAGCAGTTTTAGAGTTACTGTTGGTTTGTTTTGAAGTCCTTTATTGCATTCATTGTTTTGTTTTTATTTTTATTCTGTTCTGTTTGATACTTACCATGTCTGAAGTTATCTGCAGCTATTTTTTTTTAAATTTTATTTTAAAGGGGGTAAAATTAAACACAACAAACCAGAACGGGACATAAGAAATCATAAATTTCAAAGCTAGACAACCAGAGATCTTCACTATCTGTCATATTGTCTCTTGTTTTCTTCCAAATGGTTGTCCATATCTTTGCATATGGGGAGCTCATACTAAATAACATACCCAATCTTTTCACAAGATGTGTAGTTCACTGGCTCCCACTTGCTAAGGGGGAGGGGGACACGGGATGGGGACAGGATGACATAAGATGTTTCATTCTCAGCCCGCATGCTGGCAGGCTCACAGCTACCCCCCAGAGAGGGGAGGAGTTCTTTGTTCTCCCGGCACCCCGAGTCAACCGTACGGTGCAGGTCCCGAGGCGCCAGGGTCTGTCTCCTTCAGGCTGCTGAATGTCTGCCACACTCACAGCTTCTGCAGCTATTTTGAAGACAAAAGACATTATGGTAGCTACTGTTGACTTTGTAATGTGTTGAAGTCCTGTATCTCTTACACTGGTTTGTTTTGATTGGTTTTATTGCTTTATCCTCTTTAAAATAAAGAATGAAATCTTGTCATTTACAGAAAAATGAATGAAACTGAAGATCATGCTAAGTGAAGTAAACCAGACTCAGAAAGACATATAATCACATTTAAAAACAATTGTTTTTCTCATAAATGCCATCTAGGAGAAAGGGAGGAAGGGAAGGGGAATGTGAAACTAGAAGAGAGACAATCAGGAGCAAGTGGGTCTAAGGAAAGGCAAGGAGTAGTAATGGGGTGTGGAAATACTTGCAGCGTGTTACACACGTGTGTGACTGTGCCAAAACAAAACCTTTATTCTGCATAACTAATATAAACTTTTCAAAACTAAATCAGTTTGCAAATAATTTGTGACATTTAAGAAACTAATGTTCCAGGAGTAACAAGAAGCCAATTTGACCTTCCTGTGAGCCACCAGCACATAGCTGGGAGACAAGAACACTGCCCCTTCCCCATGCAACCTGCTCATTCAGAGGATTGAAGGCTGAGTTGACAGCAACTTAGGTGAAAAAACAACTTCACATTTGTATTGTTTGATTGACTTTGTAGGCCTAAGGCTGGTAGTCTAAGCATCTATTAAGATGATAACAAGGTGAAATATAGCAAATATTGGGGGGGCCTCCTGTCTTGTTTTTGAAATCCAGTATTGTCACTGTTTTTTTGTTTTGTTCAGTGTTCAGTTTTGAATGGTTTTTTTCTGTTCTGCTTTGATTGTATTATGTCTGATGGTATGGGCAGTAATTTTGAAGATAACGAGTCATTACAGTAGCCATTGTTGATTTCCTGTTATCCTGTTTCAGATTGCTGTATCACTTTCACTGTTTTGTTTTGGTTGGCTTTATTCTGTTTTACATGGTTTTTATTTTGTTTTGTATGGTTTTATTTTTAAATTAAAAAAAAGAATCCTGTGTAATAGATGAAACCATGATTATTTCTATAACTTAGACAAATAAAAGCGTGACAGACCATAAAAAAGAAAGATAAAGAGAAAAAAAAAACAAGTGTTCTTGCAGCAAATGTTGGGGGGCAGGCAAGTGGGCCTCCGGGGCATGTGGTAGAAGGCACTGCTGTGAGGAAGGTTATGTGAGGCATGCCTCATGTTTTACACCTATGCCTGGCCCTTTGTTCCTGTCAGTTCTTTTGAGTCATACAGTGTGGTCTCTAAACTGCTTCTCTTTTTTAAATTAGCTTTTATTATTTTCAGTCAAGAAGGATGAATGGTATATTTTAGTTATAATTGAGTTTTATGTATATCCAGTAAATCAGACAAAATTGAATATTTTAAGTTATTGGGCTCAAAAGTAAAATTTTAAAAATGTTGCCATTCACAGACGTTGGGAGAAGAAAACAAGAAGTCACCAAGAAGCAAGCCCTCCCTGCGAATCAGTGCCATGCACAGGTCACCAGGAGGACAGCCAGACCTCAGCCCCCTTGCAGTGCAGTGGTGGCAGCCATATGAAGTTCCAAAATAGTGGTAGCCATACCAGCTTCCAGAATGGCGGTGACATAGAGAAGCTTTTCCTCACAATCACAGGTTCACAGAGCCCAGCAATCAGGTACTCAACCCCTACAGCCAAGAGAGAAAAACCTGGCTACTGCTTCAGCTGGCAGCAAACTTTGGCAGCATCCACATGGTGCTGATTTTAGGTGCAAGGAAAATGTACAAATTCTGAGGGTAAGACAGCTTCCACCCTGATTGCAAAAGGCCTGGGAGGCCAAGCAGTGTGCCCCTGGAATGGCAGTATGTAAAGATGGAAGGGTGAAGCCAAAGGTGTAGTAGAGACGCCAGAAGTTTGGGAAAGCCAGGAACATAGATCATCCAAGGAAAGCTGCAAACACTGAGCAGAGCAGGCTTAAGAGAAAAACTGCAGGAGCTGAAATCCCTGGAAATGCCTTGGGGATGGACAAGGCTTTTGGAGCTTGTAACCAAATTGCTTCAAATGCTGAGCACGGAACTCTGGGACTTAATGTTCACCCTGATGGATATTGACTTGCTTTGTTTCCAATGCTTTGTATTCCCGTTTGTAACTTTTGGAATGGTAATGCCTTTGCATTTTGTGCCTTTGCATTTTGGAAATGTTTAACCTTGTTTCATTTGTACAGGGGATTACAGTTAAGAGTTTGCCATAGATCTGGAGGAGACTTGGGACCTGGATTTTTCAACCATGCTGAAACTGTTAGGACTTTGGCAACTCTTGAAGATGGACTAAATGTTTTTTGTATAAAGGATGTGCATGAGTCTTTGGGGGCCAGGGATGGAATGTCATGGTGTATGTCAGTAGCCCCCAAGCCTCATGCAGTTATGGACCTGACCAAATCTAGCAACCAAATCTAGCCTTTGTGATTGGTTCATTGTCTAGGCCTTGGATTGTTGGTGTATTTCAACCACCTAGCTGTGGAGCCAGGATATGATGTATTGGCAGGAAGGTGTATGTCTTGCCCTTGCCAGTTTATGCTTGTTTTTTGCGGCGACCATGAATGGTGGCCCCGCCATGCCACCATGCTTTGGAGTCAACTGAGTATGGACTGAAACCTCAAAGAACTGTAAGAAATAAGCCTTTGTGTCCCTAATTTTGGGCATCAGGTATTTTGTCTCAACAAAAATCCGTCACCTCATGAGGGGCAAAAAGGCTGGGGCATTCTGAAGCTGGATTACAGCAAAGTCTAGGTCTTCGAAAATAATACAGAAAAGCCAAAAAGAAAAAAAATTCTCTGTTTCAAGATGGCAAAATAAAGAAATACGAAGCCATAGAAAGAAATCAAATACTAAATAAGCAAATTTAGTAAGAGGACAATTTACACTTGTTAAAATACAAAATTTAAGATCCAAGGGAAACAGAATAGAGTTATATTCACACACACACACACACACAAGCCACACATGAATAGCCAGGTACAAATAACCAGATGTTTCAGCTATGAGTGAAGCAAAAATAGTTTAAAAATTCATGAAAAATTTTAGAAATAAAAACATGCTGATATAAAAAAAGACATGAAAATGTTAACATGTAGCATAACTTTTAGACCAGGTGCAAATCCTAACAATTAGTAAATTGGGAAACGATTTTCAGCAACATGCAGAATGCAGCAGATCTCAAAGAGGAATTACAAGACATATGAGGTAAATTACGAACTTCTAACAGTCAAGAGTGAAAAGTAAAAAGAATGAGAAGGGATCAATATTTAAAAGAATACTTACTGAGATGTTTACATAATTGACCAAAGCATAAATTCTCATACTGAAAGCCTGTTGTGTATTTCTAACAGAATAAAGAATACACTGTGCAATTCAGAGTCAGAAGGTACTGAGTTTAATGCAGTATACTATGTTCGAATCTTGGGAGACAGTTCTCCCTTGGTTCCTTACGTTTATGTATATATTGTCTGAGCTTCTGTTCCAAACTCTCTTTTCAGTGATTTTTGTGGAGTGAATAAGCTTGGAAGTTATCTTTTAGATCTAAAATGTCTCCCCTAGTTCTCACATTTAGAGGTGGGGCCTGGCTGGAAGAGGCAGTCCCTGTGCTTGTGACCTGGAAGTGCAAGCTGCTCCCTCACTCTCTACTTCCTGACCACCATAAAGTGAGCAGCTCCCTTCTACCAGGCTGACCTTCCATTCTGTTTCTGTTGTGGAGTTGTTGCTGCCAGCCATGTAAGGACTCACCACCTCTGAAACTATGAACCATGATAAAATGCTCCACCTTTAAGTTGTTGATGTCTGGCACTAAGTGCCAGTGATGAAGTGAAAGTGACTAACACAGAAGTTAAAGATGGTACTTCCTCTCTAGGAAATGCTACTTCCATTTACTTTCCATGATGATAAATAATGTCTCTTCTAGGGCAAGATATGGGCAGCTATGTGAGCAACTCTTCTAGAAAACTAAAGGAAACCTCAGGGTTCTCCAGTTGTAAGGTCGAGTTCACTGTGAACATAGTGTCCACTGGGACAGTTGCACAGTACTCCTGGGATTAAGGGACAGTGACACCCAGTGTGGGTAGGAAACTTACAATTCCAGCTTAGCTATAAATAATAGGATCCTTAGTCTCTGACTCGGGAGTTTTGTGTTTTCTATTAGCACTCATAAAACCTCGTGGTAGGTCAATTTGTTAGCAAGTAAGTAGATGCTTCTTAGTTCCTGGCACTGGACACCTCACGTGATAAGATTATTTTGTTTATTCTGTTAATTTTGCTTGTTTGGGGAAGGGTGGCTTGTGGAGACCTATGGAACTACATTCATATAAAGACATAGAAATTCTATAAGCTCAGGCAACCACCTTCTCACTGTCAGTATGTGCCTCCTTTTCATCAGTAGTAATTCTACCCACAACCGTAATTTTTCCTCACTAAAGGTATACTAATTCTGCCTCTGTGTCAAGATTGTAAATTCACATATGCAAGGATTATTGCCCAAGATCATTCACAATTGTTAGGCCATTTACTCATGGATAAAGCCAGGGCTTTGAGAACAAGATTTGAGTTTGTGTAGTCACAAACTGCACAGCTTTATGGAAGTTAACTGAATTGCATTCTCAAAACTGAGTTCTCAGCTGTGCAAACGGGGTGTCATAAAAATATTTTCCTTAAAAATTGTTTTCAAATCACATGAGATAATGTAAAAGAAGTCTTAACACAGTAGTTGGCAGTTAGAATTAAACTGTAGGAATTAAAGATGCAAACTCACAGTAGGAATTCAATTAAGTCATAGTCTATTTTTTTTTTGGTACCTGATATCGAACTCATGACCTCGCGCTTGCAAAGTAGGTGCTTACGCCGCTGAGCTAAATCTCCAGCCCCATAGTCTATTTTGTATTCACTTCTTTCAAATCCCTAAATACTGATAAGCTTCTAAAATGAAGCCAATAAAATTCTTAGGAATAAATTTAAATTATAAATCAGTACTTTCTGACTTCGCAGTACTTTCAACGGAAAATTAAGGAAACAGTAAGACATTCCTAAATAACTCTTTGCAGTGCTTTTGATTAAGGTAAAAACAGTAACAACTTACATGCCTAACAACGGAGAACACTTTAAATCAATCACTGAACACTAAGTTGAGGGAGTGCTGTGCAGTCATTAAAAGTTTTTGTGGTAAAAAGATAATAATTTGAATATTAACTAAAGAAAGAATACAGGCTCCAGAACTCATAAAATATTATTTTGCTTTAAAATGTGTATTCAACTATAAGAGATACTAAAATGTAGATTAAAATACTATACTTTGTTAATTTCTACATTGTATATCATTGTTCTAAAATCCCTAAAATAAATGCATGACTAAAAATCCAAATAGGGGCTGGGGATTTAATTCAGTGACATAAGTGCCTGTCTGGCAAACATGAGGTCATGAGTTCAATCCCTGGTACAAAAAACAAACAAAAACCCCAAATAACAGGACCAAGGATGTAGTTCAGTGGCACAGAGCCTGCTTGCCAAGTGCAAGGCCCTAAGTTAAAATCCTGGTACAAAAATAAATCCAAATAGTAACTCTGAAGACACTTAAATGTTTGACATTATAATGTAATCAGAGAAAATGATACCAACGAATAATACAGTCAAAAATTCAAGATTGATGTTCCTTTTTCAAATCTCAAGCCTAAGACACTTTACTAAATGAAAAAGAAACTACTATAGTGTTAACAGTTACATATTTTACACAGAAAATCAGAAATCAAAACCATATATAACAGCATGACAATTATGACATTTTGTAATATATCCAAATTTTTGTTTTGACATAAAATTCCCCTTTTAGTCAGTCATCCCTATCTGATACATGAAAGCTTTGATCTAACATTATTGACCTTTAGTGGAATGTTAGTCTCATAAGTTTTTGGTACCAGTAGAGGTCTGAATATGAAACAAAATTTTGTTACCACAAACCCTGTTTTACATTTTGGAAAACCTGCATATCTGGAAGTATGTATACATTAATACCATGAGGCTAATAACAGTCTGTCATAGCCATATGAAACTTTTGTATCGGAGCATTTTTAAATCAGAAACCTTACTGTATTATTTCTTTTGATGATGACCATTGTGAACATATAGTTTATATAACTTTAGTTGGGGTGTCTCCCATAAGGCTGTGGAGATCACTGGAGTCTCTGATCAATAAACAAGAACTGGTTAAAAATGTTACCAGGTAGCTGCTTTCTTATTAATCAGTCCTGTCCAATAATCCCAACCCCAAGAGATTTTGTTTACTCATCTTAATAAAATATATTTTTTATTTGTTTTTATTCTATTTATATTTCTGATGCCTTATGAAAACCCCAGTCATAACATTTAACCCATTAATTTTTTAAACAATGAGACTCTGAAGTCCATAGTAAACTATATATTACATTTATATATCCAGTCTTTGTGTCATTTGAATCAGTTGGCAACCCAGGTGGAAGCATGCTTTGTAAATCTGTAACTCAAACAAACCTTTGATCAAATGATCCAAAATGCAAAAGAAAAAGGAAAAAAGAAAAAATTGTTGCGCTCAAAATAAAAGGAACAGCTGTTTACAGAGCAGACAAATAAACATGGATAGATGACTTCATAGACAATCTATACAAATTCAAACAAACACAGAAACAGGCACACAGTTTTTTGGGGTCTGCGAGAACTCTTAATTTCCCCAGGGGCTATGTATATACTTGTATCATGCCCCCTTGCTGAGCTAGCTCACTTCTTAACACCTGTGCTCTCAGTGTTGGAACACCTGTTCACCTCCAGCACCCCATGTCCTCAGGGCATTTCTCAGGTGCTCTGTGCCACTTGGGCACTTCTGAATGGCACTTGTGCTTTTGATTGCATATGCATAAATGATCACTAGTTTATTTGACTCCCAACAACTGCTTACACACACTGGACAAACAGACAATAGATACACAGACAGACTAACATCTTACACATCAGAATACACTCAAATACATTTTTAGCCAAATTGAATTACGATAATTTTTTACAATTTTACAATTTTAGAATTTATAACTATAAATTGACTTCAAACTTTTTATAGGTCAATTAGCAGAGATCTCATATAAAAGGCATTACACAAAATCTTATCTATAATTCACATTTTTATATTTTATCTTTAGAATACTAGTAACTTGTGTGTCCCTTTCTTTCATTAAACTTTCAGTTTGGTTATCTTTATATACTCATCACCTATTTAGACCTTTAGTTTTGTTTTTGGATACCATCTCCTGGGCATCCTAGGTCAGTTAAGGTTGGTTTTAGTTTCATCCTTTTCCATTGTTGTGTAGTTTCTGAGGCATCACTGTTATAGGACCGAGTAGCAGCTTCTGGAGAGGTGGAATCAACTCCTGTGGGATTGGGTCCATGTTACAGCCAGATAGCACACTCTGGCACCCAGATAGGCCATTCAGCATTTTCCAGAAAAACACAAGCATATCCTTGACTCCACATTAGCACTGGACTGGTTCTTTTATTGTCCAGTATGAAGATCTTTCTAATGGACTGTAGTTTTTATTTGATCTTTCTCCTGTGGTAGCTACATCTTTATTAGAATTTTAAAAATTTTAGGTAGTATATTCTGACAAGTGAAATCTGTTATGAGGTGAACTCTCCCTTTTGTTTTTTGAAATTTAAATTGTGAGCACAATTAATTATTTTTAGACCTAAATATTATAAGAAATTTTTGTGGTAAGGTATAGAGAAAAAAACCCTGCATTTTCTACTTAGGCACCTTGGGCTCTCTTGCTGTGGCAACACACAGGTTGTGTTCCTGCTCTGGCCTGGAGGCCTCACTGTTGTTGGGCACCCTAGCACCAATGTAGTATAAACTTTTGATGTATAAAGTGCATATGCAAGCGATGGGAAAAATCAGGATGACTACGGCTGACCACAGCTATCTGTGTTCTACCTCTCAGGAACCTCGTCCTGATTTCCCAGCTCTGGGCCCAGTGCTGTGGTGCTGCTAGCAGGCCAGCCACTGAAAGGCGTGGCAGGCCCTGGAGGTGTTTGCTCTTCAGCATACTGGAGGCAGGGGTGCAAACGCAAGCTCCAAGGCACAGGTCCCACCTCACCAAGCCAGGCCAGGCCAGGCCAGGCCCAGGGAAAGTTCTCTGTGCCTTACACTGTTTATATGTACTTTTAAATGCAAATTTTTGAAATGGCTTTAGCCCCTGAAAGCTAGAAAGCAAATCTTGGGATGTGTCTCTCATGCACTGAAGTAAGTCTCCACACTCTTGTGCCTGCTATTCTAAATTGATCATAAATTTATAACTCAAAAGCAAGGCAATTGCATGTGGCAGTAAAGGCACTCTTTGTATCCCTTCAGGTTAAATCTGTTTAGCATTTTTAGTAGGGTGAGAAACATTGTTCACACCTGTAGAGGTATAGTTGTCACATCCAGAGGCCATGCCAAAGGCCAGTGGCGCTGGGCAATAACTGAGGCATTTGTTCCTGTGTCTAAAAGCCCTTTAAATGCTTTTTCTTTAATTATCAGTTTTATCTGATAGGCCTGCTTAAGCTGTTGAACCCAGTAAGTATCAGAAGATCCAAAACCCTTAGATACTTTTTTTTTTTTAATTTATAGATTTTCCAGTTTTTGTCAAGGGAAGAATAACCAATTGAGCACTGCAAGAATCTTGGGAGATTTGAATATTGTTTCTTTACCTCCCTTGTCTTGGCCAAGCTCCAGGCTCAGTGGGGCTCTCTTGTTCCCTGCCCTACTTGGAACTTGATTTTAAAATATTGCACCAAGCCAGTTTCTTTGTGGCCATCCCAATAAGCCCATAATCATCAAGACACTTTTTAATCAAAATCCACAAAATAAGAGTAAACACTGGAATCAAACATACAACAAACAGTTCCATATATATTTGTGATTCTTTAGAATATATTTGTCCCATGCCTAACAACTGGTAAGATAGATACATTTTTTTCCTTTGGTTTCTTGTAAGCCAGTTTTCCCTTCGAATTCTCTTAAGCCTGTTTGTCTCTTTGGCTTCTCTCAAGCCTGTCTGTCTTTCACTACCTATTCACTTCTCTCCCCTGTTGGGTGCAAATGAGAAGTGTCCCCTCCCCAATTGTTTCTTCTTACCCTGTGTGTGTCCAAATCAGAAGCTGTTGATTATGAGCTGTGTAATGGACTCAAAACTGAATGAACTGGGTTCCAAACTGAGAACATCTTATGGGGAAATGATTTTTCCTGCGCTATGTCTTTTAAAGATTTTTTTTCCAACTTGTTCCCAATTATCAATATCTATAGTGCCTATCCGAGGAAACCATGGATTATATTTTGTTGCTTCTTTTAACATTTTTCTAGGTCCTTTGTTTGGCACATAAACCCCTGAATATTTAAGCAGGCCTTAGAGTGGCCATACATACCTTTGCTCCTCCACTGAAAGCTTTTGCTTATTTTTGTTGTTTCTAGGAATGGAACTCATGGCCTTGAGCTTATAAGGCAGATGCTCTGAGACTGAGCTATATCCCTGGCCCTAGTTTTACTCCTGGATAAACAGCTTGCTCACAGCAGGAAGACTCACTCTTGTTCTTCCCTCTCTTTTCCTGATGTTCTGGTGAGGTTTTTTGTCCTGTGAAGACCTCCTCCATATCTAGACTTTCCACTCTAGGTGGGCCGACTCATTCAGGCTAAAATTCCTAGTCTAAGGATTTCAAGTCCCTGTTCCAGGCACCAGTTTATCAGGGACCTGGCCTAGATCCCCAATATCCCAAATGCGTGTACAGTGACGGCTTAAAAAAGTTGAGATAAATGGTATGATTTTAGGGCTTCAGGAGGATCAAAACCCTCTACAGAATTCTGGTACTCTAGTGGTTAAGACAGGGAATGCCTCTGAGTTGCCCATATTTATTTAGGGGGTTAGAGTAGAAAACACAAGAAATTGAATAGACCTTGGGAGTGGTTCAAAGAATTTGCAACAAGTAAATAGGTATGTTAACAAGGAGAAATATCTTAGAAGATCCTCATGTTGCATTTCATTACAGGGGTGAAATGCCTGTGGGTACAGTCATTAGTGAACTGGAGTTGGAACCAGGTGTCCTCAGGCTTTATCTTGCCCCAGCCATGCAGCAGCCCTGCATGTGTGTTCAATTTCCAGTTTTTAAATATATATATATATATATATATATATATATATATATATATATATAAATTTTAAAATTATTAAAATATAGGAAAACAAAGCCAGTCAAGACAATGCAGTGAAATTGGTACAGAACTTCAGAGCAGGATATGAGGATAACAGTAATAGCTACCGTAGTATATCTTGTTATGCTCACAATAGTTGTCCATTTGATCAGGTATAGCAAAATCAAACCAAAGACAGAACACTAGTCAAAACAGAATATTGACTAGACCAAAACAATTAATCAGAACAAAGCAAAACAGTGAAAACAATATTTGCCTTCAAACACAAGATAGAAGGAAATCCCCCCATTTGATGTATTGTATACTGTCATCTTCCCAAGAGATATTGAGACCTCTGCCCACAGGTCAGCATAATCAGCCAAACAATACAAGCATTTAGTTGCTGCAGGCTGTCCTCGACACCATCCAGTTACTAATGGGGTGGGGAGATGTTTGATTCTCAGCCCATGTGCAGGTGGGCTCACGGGAGACACTGACTTATTCTCTCCCTGGTGTGCCCGCAGCTCGCACTGCTTAGCAGGAAGGATGGCTCTTGCTTTCTTGGTCAGTCCCCAAAGTTCCAGCATGGCTGACTTTCAGAAGACACTGGTTTCTTCTCTCCCTTTCAGTAACTCCCAACAGCCAGTGTTCTTCAAACTTGTTTGCGCACCAGGACTGTGGTGCTGTGTGTCTCTATTAAATAATGGAGACAAATGAATCTTAGGAACTCCAAAGAAATTGTCCTCTCTCCTCCCCCTCCTCCTCCTCCTCCTCCACCTGTTCCTCCTGTTCCTCCTCCTCCTCCTTCTCCTGTTCTTCCTCTTCCTCCTCCTCTTCCTCCTCTTCCTATTCCTCTTCCTGTTCCTCCTCCTGTTCCTCCTATTCCTCCTGTTCCTCCTCTTGTTCCTCCTATTCCTCCTCATGTTCCTACTCCTTTTCCTCCTTTTCCTCCTCCTCCTGTTCGTCCTTATGTTCCAGTGGACTGGGAAAAGCTGGATCAGATTATACTTTTAGTTAGTGCACTGATCAGATTATACCTTTAGTTATTTACCTATCTCCCCACTGGACTGTGAGTTCTGTGATGGCAGAAAGTAGATTTGATCCATCTTTCCCCCATCATTAGGGTCTGGTACCAAGTCCACATTAAATGTATGTTCTGTAAATGAATGAACACTGGCAAGGAATTAATCCTCATGGCTTAGCCTCCCGAGTACTGGGATTCCAATCTTGTGTCACTATGTCTGACTTCAAAGTATCTAAATATTGCCCTGTGTACATACCAGCTGGAACTGCATAACAGAAAGAAGCAGGGACTCAGGATGGGGCTATTGTTCTGAGACCTCATCTACCCTGTTCATACCTTTGGGGGTAAAGCAGAGGTCATCACAGCCAGAGAGTCTTTATTAGTAAATGTGAACAGCAGCTCCCAACCTCTGGATTATACCTAAGCAACTCCTCTGGCAGGATTTTCTCCCTTATGCACAAGTTAAGACTGCCTGATTTTCTCTATTTTTAATTTTGGACCAGGTCTTACTAAGTGGCCAGGTGGGACTCGAGCTCACAATCCTCTCACCTTAACCTTCCAGAGATTACAGGTGTGTGCCACCAGGCCTGCCTTATTGTGCA
>PVJX010033119.1:0-19911 GCA_004027295.1 Dolichotis patagonum
TTATACAATGGAGTACTACTCAGCTATAAAGAATGATCACATCGAGATATTTATAAATAAATGGACACGACTTGAGACCATTCTCTTAAGTGAAATAAACCAAACTCACAAGGGTAAATACCATATAATCTCCCTAATATTAGATTTGATAAGAGTATATAAGACTTTATGGTAAGCATGAGGCCCCATCTCATAGCTTTGAAGTCTTTCAAAGTTTTAAATCATCAGTTGGAATGGTGTTATCCTGTTTTGTTTGACTATATCATACGTGATGATATGAACAGCTGTTTTGAAGAAAACATTATGCCAGCTATTGCTGATTTAATATTATCCTTCTTAGAAGTCCTACCATGCTTTTTTTTGTTCTATTACCATTGGTTCTATCTACCACATTGTGTCTCATTGGAATTTGAATATGTGTGATAGTTCAAACAAATTTTTTTCTTTTTTATCAAAAATGAGATATTACAATACCCATTGATCATTTTCTGTTATTCAGTTCAGAAAGCTGTGGAATTCTTTCACTATATGCATGGCTTTATACTATTGTGTTATGTTTGAGATTATTGTAATTGAAACTATGCTCAACTATAGCAGAGTAAGAGATATGGTGTTAGATACTGTTGATGTCCAGTTGACTTAAGGTAAAGTACTGTGTTGCCTATGTTGTCCTGTTCTGATCTGCTCTGTACTGCCCCCTTTTGTTTTATTCTCTTTTAAATAAAAAAAACTCTCATAAAAAAAGAAAAATATTCATAAAGGTTTTGGAAAATGTTGAGAACAGTTTCTACTTTTGGAAGAACAAGAGCTAGCTAAGGAACAAACACTAGTTTTCCACTATGAGTCTCCCACTCTGACCATGTTTATATACTCTTCTAAAAATCTGGCCAGCTGGACACGCTGGCACTGTGTTTGTTATTTTAGCACTTAGGAAGCTGAGGTGGGAGGACTGCAAGTTTGAAACCAGTTTGGACTACATGATGATTTTTTTAAAAATTGGCCAATTTCTTCTGTTTAAAATTTTACTGTAAAAGCATTTATCACTTGTTTTTAAGACTAATTTTCCAAATGGTTTTCTCTACATCTAATTTAAACTGTATTGAAATGTCTTGCACTTCATGGTGTAGATTGTTGTTTAATATTTCACTGAAAGGCAACATTTGCACTTGAATAAGCTTGTTGAACTTTTATGCTTCTTAACAATTCAACACCCACTTTACTTGGTTTTCACACAGTATGGTTAGCACTTTGACTAGTGTTTTTCCTCACTGCTTTAAAAAAGATCACATATTTTAGAAGTCTAATTTAGATTTAAATAGGATTCATTTTTACATTAAGTTAATGTAGCTTAATAGTACATGATATTTGCTGAAGGGGAAAAAGGAGAAAGTTTGTTCATCTTTTAATTTCTTGAGGGGTCTTGCGTTTCAATTTTTAAAAATGTTGAAATTGACTTGGAGATGAAACACTCCCTTACTGCTGCGTTGGTTTCTAGGAAGGCTGGCAGAGTGTGGCTGAATTTAGTAGGCCATCACCACTACTCTTATGTGTTATTGACTTTCATCATTATTTTCTGCTTGGCTATCCTGGGAATGAGACACTAGATTTTCGATGCAAATATGTTGAAGCTAGTATCTGCTTGACTGAGACTGTGGGTAGAGCTGAAAGAAATGCTTGCTGGTGGATATTAGATCACAGAGGCAGCCGTGGTGAGAAGCCTGCAGGATGGAGGACCCCCAAAACCCAGGGTGAAGGAACGGAGCTCACCGAGGTTATGTAGTGGTCTGCCCAAGTGGTGCTACATTGTCCTAGGAGATAGCAGGAAGATCAAGAAGTAGAAAAAACTGCATTTCTGACAGAGCACAGATCTTCACTTTCTATCCTCAATTCTCCTTGATTATTTGTTTTAGGATAACACACATTTTGTGCAGACCTTGAGTGAAATGAAAACAGACCACATTGTTCATGTATCTCCGTTCCAGGCAGAATCTTCCATCCCTTTGGCAGCGACACTCCTTTCCCCAGCTATTTGCCAGTGGAAAAGGGAGGCAAAGCTGGCGAGGACAGAGATATTAAAATCTTGTTGCATTGTGAAGGATTACAGAGAGGCAAATCTTGTTTAGGTTTTTGACATCGAAAAGCACTGCGTATAAACAACAAGAGCTCTTGTAGCAGACCTGGACTCCGCATTTCACATACGCTTCCAACAGCCTCCACCCCGCTTTCTGTTCCATGTGAAGTTGGATTACAGAAACGAATGAAAACACATGCAACCCTTAGTTTGCTTCGCATATTTGGATTTGTTTTTCTTTCTTAACGAGAAAGATAGAAGTGGTTTTTGGCTGAAGGGAAGAATGTGTTTGTGGCCAAATGTGTTTGGTTATACCTCATTATCTGCTTTGTAAAAAGCACTGTGGTCATAATTTTCATAGATAATGAATGATCTGTTGTTTCGGGAGTGTTGCATGACATTGGGAATGATAAATGAAGAGTTCCTGGGAAGTGGTATCTTTTATTCATCCCACAACAAGGAGAACCTTTTCCTCGTTTTTCTCTTTCCTTTTTTTTCTATTAAATTCTAAACTTCGTAAGTTTCAAACTGTACTGTAGATTGAGATAAAATAATGTGAATCGTAAGAATTCCATCTTCCTCAAATCAAGCAGTTTGAAATAATGCTAAAATTTAAACAATCACAGGAAAAAACTTTTCTTCCATTCTCCTGTTTTCATTATTGAGGAAGGGGGCTGTGAAAGATTAACAGAAACTGATGAAAGATTAGCAGAAAAAAAAGTATAGCATACAGGATTTTACAAAAGAAAGAGCTCGTTAAATGATAGGCAGCTAAAGCTGGAGATCTAGATACCTAATTTAGGATGAAAAAAGGAATGGGGAGAAAAGGTGCTTAGCAGATGACCAAATGAGGTTCCTCAGGAAAACACATGAGAGATAAGAAACTTTGTGATGGTGCTGGTTCACACAGGTGCAAGTGATCCTTCTGTCCTCTTTGTTGTCATAATACTTGTACAGAAAGGGAATTTATGATAGGTTTACTGTTGGTCTCCTTCCTGGGAATAAAAGCTGCCCTGAAGAGGGAATTTATGGCCATCTCATTTCCCAGAAGATTCTGCTCTTAGTCAGATAAGAGAAGCTCTGGGAAAACTTGTTTTTATATTTGTTGAATCCCAAATGTTTTCAGTTTAAAATCATCTTTGTACCAACTCTGGGATTCTAAGTGGGTCCCCACACTATTTGTAACCTTTACTGCTCATTATTTTTTAAAATATTTCATGAAAACACTATATATCTTGATACTGAATTTTTGGCATCCCCTTAAATTTTGCTCAGAAGGTTAATAATTTGTTTGCCCCAACCTAGACTTCCTCTTCCCCTTCTTGTCAACAGCCTTTGAGAAGAAAAGCTGAGTATATTGAATGGGGCTATTTATGAACCAGCTGTGAACCTGTTTGGTTGAGGGGTCCCATAAACTCCTGGCACTTCAGGATGGCTTGAGCCAGACCTAAGCCGGGTCCCTGGCTTGGGAGAAAACTTCAGGGCAGAGTGGGGAGCTCCTAGTACAGGTGGGACACTGTATACACACGGATCTTAGCAGGCTGAGATCTGGATGCAGCATCTGTCTGAACTTTCAGGCAACAGCAGGTTGAAGGTAACCCTCAGAGTGAGGATTAGGGTGAAGCCAGAGGGTGTCCACAACTCAGCCATCCAGATAAACAGTATTTGAGCAGGCCTTTAAAATTTCAAAACGAATGTAAAAAACTCATGCTAAATAAAATATCAATAGTTTAAATAAACTTTAACTCCAACTTTGCACTTGTGTGACTGCCTCACTCACCTGACCCTAATGTTGGCCCTGGTTCCACTAAAACTTTGTTTACAAATATTGGGTTGCTGTAGTTTATCCATTTAATTTTTTTTCAGAAAAATTAACATGAAAATACTCTTTTCACTACTGAGTTTTTGGCACTCTATTAAATTTTATTCTTCTTTTGCTTCACCCTGCAGTAGTTCTGGTGTTACCTCCATCTGGCACATGAAGAAGATGAGACATATGACATAGTTTGCTGGAGAATACTTAGGTGACCTGGGTGGCCCCACGGTGAGCAGACACAGCACGCTGAGCGCCAGAACAGACCTGTCTCACAGGCACTGGCCTTCTAGTAGCTTCGTTAGGAAAATATTTGTATTAATCATTCTAGAAAAATAAGTAGAGGAAGAATGGAAGGGAAGAGTGAGAGAACACACAAATTCATTTTTCATTTTTCTATTGGGGTTCTCAGCTGACATACACTGATGCACGTGGGTGAGGGTGATTCTTTCTTCCTAAGTCCATTAGTTCAGATGCCAGTATCCTTCAGAAAGACCCTCATAGACCTACCCAAATAATGCTTCAAAAGCTATCTAACTGCCTCTTAGTATAGTCCATACTATTAAACAAAAATTAAACCTTATATTGTAGAATGCACAGTTCCCCATGTCTACCCAGCCTCCTAAGCTTTCACCTACTTTGAGTAAATTTGAGAGAATTAGGTATATATCTTTGCTGGGAAAAGTATTGCAAATTAAAATACTGAAGAAGTTCTGACCTCTGACTGCTTATGACACTATGCATAGATGCAGCAAGCTAAAAACTTGCCAGTTATACAGAGGTCTATTAATATGTTGCAGCTGCATATGTTTATTTCACAAGTATAGAGTAAAACCTGAGAAAGTGGCTGTAAAAAGAAAAGTTGGACATTTTATAATTTTTCAATATCTAATAATTGCACATGAATGTACCTGATTTTTCCATTAGCTAAATGGAATTGCCAAAAAGAACTAATGAATATTGCATGGTTGAGTTCTGTCACTTTTAAAAGGAGGGACTGGTCATGAAATCATTTCTTTTAATACAGAGACAAAGACAAGTGACTTTGGAATTTAATGAAAGGGACCAGATTGGAAAGCTTGCTACTATAGTCTTGTCTCTTCTCCACCTGGATTTGCAGAAGTCCTTGAATGTAGGTTGTGTTGATTGATTGACAGCCTAACTAATAGCCCAATGGTCATAAATCTTTAGGCTGCACAGCAGGTAAATTGTACAGGTTGGCACGAAGCATCTTCCAACATACTCAGCTCTCATTTTGGATCCTTACAAATAGTAAAAGTATGTGGCAGGATTTTCCTGATGAAATGTTAGGGTTGTTGCTGTGAAACTTTCATAGATGTAGAAAGTACTCTTCTGTAATTTCTGGCTTGGTTGTTTACATTGTGACATATTATTCATAGTCACCAATTCTCATCTTTATTATTGACAATGTCAAGTTTTATTTACTTGTTGATGGATATTAAAATATTTCCCGCTTAATACTTATGCAATAACATTTCTATGTTTGCATTTGAATAGTCATTTGTTTCCCCCATTAAATGACTACAGAGTCACAAGACAACAGCTGGAGACCCTAAAGCAGGCAGATGAACATTGGATGAGCACAGGTTGTGCTTCATTCAGATTCTTAGTAACAGGACAGGTTACAGTCATTATGTATTAAGTTTCCAAAATTAATTTAAAATGTTGGCCATTAAAGGGGTAGAATAAATGCATTGTCATGTAATTTAAGAGAATAAAATTAGGATGGGGTGGCTTGATAGACAGCAGTCTAATGTTACTAGCAATTATCTGGTTAAAAAGGGAGGGGACCTGTTTCTTCAAAGCCACAATTTTCATTTTTGCACTTAGTAAATTATTAACCATTCTATTAGAAAAATAATGAGGAGTTTCAGATTAAATTATGAAAGGGCAAAGGCATAGAGGGAAAAAAATGCTTTCTGATAATTTTGACTTCAGGCATGTGATGGGTATGGATTATAAATAGATTGTTTCCTCATCTTAGATTTTTGTAATGCACTATAAGGTAGGCCTGCCTCTTACTAGAACAGCAAGATTACTTCATATTCTAGAATTAGAGATATTATAAATGTATGGGAAGTGTCTGCATCGATTTAATTAAATTGAAGAAGTATCGCTGATTTATACTGAGAGTAAAGAGCTGGTCATTGTCATGGTGAGTTTGGTGTCTGGCTGATGAAATAAACAGAAGCAAGCAGTTGATGCACTTTCTCTATGGCTGCAATCCATATGAGTAAAATGAAGTGCTAAATTGTATACCAGCAATAATATGAGAATAATGGTATTTTTTAAAGGTGCAAATTGTGATGACAATTAATTAGTGGCATTTAAATAGAAAGAGTAATTGTATCCAATTAAGAAATATGACATGAGTGCTTGTAATGAGCAGGGCATGTGCTAGCTATTACTGGAGGGAAAGGTGGTGTATAAAAAGGTTCCCACCTGTTAGTCTACAACCTACTCAATTCTGTTGAGGGAGGCCTTCTCCATCCTCTCTCAGCTATGTTTTCTCTCTGGTCATTAAATACTGGAGTTGAAGACTCAGTCCTGAGCTATCTCTTTTGCTCAGTATTTACTTTCTCTGGGAAACTCATTCATTCTTATGGTGTCAATATAAAGAAGTTACACAGATTCACATCCCTGACTGCTCCTGTAGCCTCAGATATAGATACCCAAATGCCTCACTGACACTGCTTCTAGGATGTCTCAGAGGCCAAAAGAAAAAAAAGGCAAGCATAAAATTATAATTTTTTTCTTCCACATTTAGTCGCCTCTCAAATTTTCTTATCTTGAGAAATGGCGCTAATGCCCATCAGACTTACACCAGGTAAGCCAGGAAACAGCAGCATATCTATGAGGCTGCCATTTTTCTTACTGAACGATTCAATTCCTTGTCAAGGGGAGCAGTTACTTCTAAATATCTCACAAATATGATCACCTCTGTCCACTGTCTTGCATTCTGTGTCCCATCCCCTTACTGCTGACTCTCACAAACTCACACTGCTTCCTTTCCTAGCTCTTAGTCAGGAAGTAGTTACGTCAAGCACGGCTAGTTGTCTACTCATCAGTCATTCCCACCTTTTCTCTTAGTAATGATAACTGACTCTTTCAGTTACCCACCCTTCATTTCCATCTCACAGTAAAGTCTTTTGTCAATGATTGGTAAGAAATGGGTATATAAACCAATTTGAGCCAGTGAAACAAAAAGAGATATATGTTTTGGAGATGTGGTTCTGGTGATAATATTTTCTTCTATTTTATTAAAATTTTCTTTTTATTGGTACATGTTTTCAGTACATAATGATTATGTTCCTTGTGAGGAATTGGTACAGGTGTATAAACATATCTTGATTCCTTTTTCGCCCCTCCATCTCTTGATCTCCTCTTTTGCAAAAGATCTGTCTCCCTAGTTCTGATGAAAGTATCTATATTTTATTTTGCTCTTTACCTATACTTTGAGTTTCTCATACAAGAAAAAAGCATGTGACATTTAAGTTTGTGTGTCTGATTAATTTCACTTAGCATTATGGACTCAAGGTGCATTGGTTTTCCTACAAATGACTCAGGGTTATCCTTCTTTGTGGTATGTGTATTAATACCATATTTGCTTTACCTTTCATATGTTGATGGACATATAGACCACTTCTAAGATTTAGCCATTACGGATTGTGCTGCTGTAAGCATGGACATGGGTATGATGTGTTTAATTCTTTCAGGAAGACACCTAGAAGGGGAGTAGCTGGATTGAATGGAATTCTTAGTTTTAGTGTTTTGAGGGCTCTCTGTACTGATTTCCAAGGTGATTGTACTATTTCACATTCCCACCAACAATATAGAAGTGTTCTTTTTTACCTGTAGCCTCATCAGAATTTGTTATTATTTGATTTCTTGATGATGGCCATTCTTTTTGAAGATGGAATTTCAGTGTTTTAATTTGCATTTTTCTAATAGCCAGAGATGTTACATGATCTTCTTATGTATTTATTGGTGATTTTTACTTCTTCCAGTAAGTGTCTATTCACTTCAATTGTCTATTTTTTGATTGGGTCTTTTATTTTGGGAATCTAATTTTTGGAGTTCTTTATATATTCTAGATATTAGTTCTTGACCTTAGGAATAGTTGGCAAAATTATTTTCCCATTTAGTAGATTACCTCTTCACTATGTTGGTTATTTCCTTTGTTGTAGGAGGCTTTCTAATTTGATATGTTTCACTAATTCTTCATGTCATTTCATGCACATTTGGGGTTTCTGTACAGAAAGTCTTTGCCTGTGCCTGTGTTTTTAAGAGTTTTCCCTGTTTTTATTTTCCAAAAGATTGTTTCTGTTTCAATATTTATATCTTTGATCCATTCAGCTTTTAGTTTAGCCCACGGTGAGAAACATGGATCTACCTAGATTCAATGTTGTGCATGTAGATAGCCAGTTTTGCCAGCATCATTTGTGAAAGAGGCCATATTTCTTCCGGTGGAGATAGTGTTTGTTGCTTTTAAAAGGACTCAGGAGGAAGCAAGTGTCTGCATCTGCTGGAGCTGCTGGAGTCATCCTGGTGCCTTCATGAGGATGGAGCCCATAGAAAGTGGAGGGAAGGTCCCAGACACCTTACTGCCCAATCTCCCATGAGACCTGGCAAAAGGTCACCCTGTCTCTGCCAATCAGGGATCAGGATTTTGTGTTACTTGAAATTGGAGCTATCTCAGTGGACACAAAATCTTTTCTTTCCTTAATGTCTATTTAAGTAACAACAGTCCCCTAATTAGACTGTATCTGTGTTTGATTTGTTTGCTGCTGGATTCTGATTACAGAAGATCATGTCTGCACATAGGAGAGATTCAGAGAATATTTGATGGATGAATAAATGCCCTAGTCATAGAAATGGTAAGTTAATGTATATCAAGAAATATAACAACATAGGAAGATGTTTGGTCAATGCCAGTAACTGATAATGGATATAAATTTAGGAGGAACTTGGAAGAAGAATAATCCAGAGTAGCCATAGTGACTACAGTGATCTTAACAGAGTAGTAGATAAATTCTAAAGGTATCTTTAAGCACTGAGTGGGTTTGGACAGACAGAAATGGCAACAGTGGGGAAAGGATACACAAGAAAAATATAGAAGGGTAAGAAAGAGACAGGAAGAGAGTTCATTTCAGTCAGCACCTCAGCTTGAAGTCTGTAAGACCTTGCATACTGATGACAGATGTCCTTGAAAGCTTTATCAAAAGAGCAGGGACTTGACCTGAGAGAAATGGAGAATCCTAAAGATTTTTGGGCAATAGAAGAAGAAAGTTAATTTTCGGAATCCAAGGCAGACACTGAAGGCCTACAAGGGAAAGGAAGTGATAAGAGATATGGAAGAATGGGTTTCAGAAGATGTTGATAGGCTGACCTTATGTCTCCAGCTGATTCCTAACTTCTGGGTGGAGCTGGCTCTGACTTTACAATTTCCAATTATTAATGAAAAAGAAAGGCTCCCTATCCATGATGATACAATTATACATACAATGGGTGGTGTAATTAAAAAACCTTTCATTTCAAGCTTTTAAAAGTATGTCTCACTCATTAAAATTGAAAGAATAATTGCATACATGGTGTCTTACCTGTAGGCAGATTTGATAGTCATTCATTTTCAAATATCTGATGCCAGTAATTTAAGTGAGACTTCCAGAACATTATTTCTCTGTTACAGTGTCGACCACTCAATAATTTCAAATTGATTCATTGCTCTACCTAATGGAAAAAAATCATTTGAAGTATTCTATTCATTTTCCCTTAGGGAAAATGCTTGGAGATCTTCCTTGTTCAGTAGTTCTCTTAATGTCATGACTTGATTTTACGTGCATCTTCGGTAAGTTTTTAAGGGATTTTAGGTACAGCTTTAAACATCTTCCAATGCTAATTAGGGAAACCCAAAGTTTTTGAAAGTTAAATTGCTTTGTGCCTTAACAAATTTTACAAGTAATTTTTAAGTGGTTTGTTTGAGGTAATTGTAAATGTTGCCAATTGTATTTTTGACAGTTCTAGAACTTTTTAGTACTTCTAATTTTGTACATATTCTTTTAGAAAAAATAAGACTGATTGTATTCCTAGCTGTATTTACTTATCAAATAATAGTGAAATACATGGAAATTGTGGCTTGCTTATTTTAGCTCCTCTCAGAGCTTTAGAAGTTTAATTTCTGTAGTTGCAAGTAGTAGAATAGAAATTTGACTAAATATTTGACTAAAACAGGGAAGAAGATGAGAAGAAGGAGGAGGAGGAGAAGGAGAAGTTGAAGGCAGAAACAGAGAGAGTTATTTCTTAGAATCCAAGGCAGAGGCTGAGGCCCTACGAGGGACAGGATGTGACACAGAGATATAGAAGGGCAAAAAGGGTTTCAGAGGATGTTGGTGATAGAAAATAATAGTTCAGTCTACTGAGGATATTAGCACACTGCTTAAGTGGCTCCCCTGTTTTTCAGTTTGCTTGATCTTTGCCTCATGACTCAAATTCCAGAAGAGAAAAAAGATGGTTAACATTAGTCCAGCTTTGGTCTCCTACCTACATCTTCCCATGAAGGAGGCAGCCAGTGGGGAAAAGACCTTTCCCAAAGGAATCCAGGTGATTTTTCCAATGGTAGAGAGTCACTTCTAGATGCAGTTCAGGCTACAATACCAGACACCACTTACCACACTTTCCAGCTAGACTCTTGTGCAAGTTAATTGCAAATGTATTTTCCTTAAATTAAGTCTCCACACTGGCTTCCAGAGAGAGTCTCATAAATCCCCTAATTGACTGTCTTTTTCCCTCTGCAGTAATTCCTTAAGGACCTGGTGATTATTTGGTGTCCTTACTCACCTTTCTCAGCCTGAACCTGCTCAACCAGCCTTAAAAACCATGCAGCGCATCAGTACTCCACCTGACAGTGCACCACGCTCGTTGCCACTCGGGGTGAGACCTCTCAACCTGAGGGTTTCTTCTGTGTGCTTATACTTCACTGGGTTTTCCACACTCATACTGGGTCCCAGTGACCCGCTGAAGGCTCTATATTTTGGCGAAGGAATCATATCTCATTCATTTTTTGCATCTCTAGGTGTTATACAAGCATGCTTTATTATTTGTGTTATTTTTCAATAAATGATTTCTGAATGAATAAATGGATGAATGCAATGTATTTTCCCTTGATGTACCTTTATAGGTAACCATGGCAAACTTGCTGTCTGCAATAAGAGCGTTATGTTATTGTTCACTCAAATTCCTTAAAGGACAATTATTTGTGAGCCCTAGTTCCATTTGTGAAAAGAACCTTGTTTATTTCCATCTTTTCAGGCTTTTTTCTTACATTACTGCTATTTCAGACATATACATGAAGATGTACATGTTTATCCTGAAGGATAGACATACTAACATAGAAATTAGAAAATCGTGGGGTAACTTGGAATAATTTAGATTATTGAACATGCAATATCATTACCAGTAATTTCATACTGTTCCCCTTCTAGATTGTTCACTTCTGTTGACTCTTTTTTAGTGCAACTAGAAGTGCATTGTAAACTCTTGTGAATCTGTTGTTGACTATTACCCCCAAATCCTCTTAAGCCTATTTGTTCTTTAGAAGAATTCTGTTTATGTCTGTGCCTCACTGTATTGTTCCCAAAGTGTAAATTGAACTCATCACACTTAAACTGGTGTGCCTTTCCAAAGTCTCTGTATTATTCCATACTGTTGATCTATTTTTCACTGTTTTATGATTTTCTGGCAAAAAAGAATAATGCACAATTTACTTTGTGCTTCAGATCATTAATAAAGATATTAAAAAGCATGTGTTTCAGCATTTGCCTTCTGGCACCCTGCTTTTCCCAATTTGACTCTGGCCTGTTAATAGTTATTTTTTATTCTGTCAGAGTATTTTTTTTAAGTCTTGTTAAAATATTGTTGCAATATTTTTTAACAGAAAGTAGCTTGTAACTTTTCTTCATTTCAACACCATGGAGCAGATAACTAAGATGAACTATATCAAAAGACATCCTTTCATTTCCCCTGGGAATATGCATATTTTGGAGGCAGCGTCAGTTGATTATTATAATATTTATTGGGGATATGCTATAATAACAATAATGGCTAACATTTATATCACTTGCTATGTTCCAAAACTGTTCTAGGTATTATAAATGGAATAGCTTATTTTATACTCACAACTACTTTATAAGGAAGTTATAATTATTTCCTCCATCTTGTAGATTAGAAAACCAAGGCACAAAGGGACCTGCTACATTGCAAAAGTCATATAGCTAATAAGTGGCAGACCTAGAAATTAAAATTAGGGTGATTTTAGAATCTGGGCTCTTAACAATCACACTATATTGGACTCAAGTAATGTGTCCCTAAGTGAGAGATACTGAAGTAAACCAGAAATGGCACCAACTCCAAGATTTTATAACAAAGGACTTGCAAATAGGCAACTGTGTCTTCTTCTGCCTTGCCCCTTACTCTTCATAAACAATCAACAATCACCTTTTACAGTCACAACATTTCATTTCTCCATCTCTGCATCCACAACCTTGGTTCAAAATGTAATTATTGTATGCTGTGATACCCAGCTGGTATCCTCGATTCCACCTTGGGCCCCTAAAACTCATTTTCCACAATGCAGACATGTTAATTTATGAACATTCAAAAATGACCTCACGTGCTTTCTGCCTGAATCCTGCTGATGTCTTCTAGGAAAAATCCCAGATTTCTCAGCAGACATCAGAGAGTTTCTATCCCTCACCTCCCTGTACTTTGTAGCCTGACTTCTACATTCCATGGAATCCATCAGATGTTCACCTGTATTTCACCCTTTGAATAAATTGCAGATTGGTAACCCACCATTTGAGATTCTCTTGCCCTCTTTGCAGTGTTCTGATTGGAAGACTTGCAGCATATGTCATTCATGGAATTGAGCAGGTGGTGCTAGGATCTAATCTACACAAAAATATAGGGCCTGAGGAAAGGATCATTTTCCTCAAGAAAAGTAACAGTTCTGTTTCAGAACAGAAGGAAGTTAAGTGCTGGCTAGATAGCTGTTTTATCAACCATCCAGAGGGTATGGAGCATGTAATTGATATCATATGTGGGGATCTTTATTTAAAAGTCTCAACTTATGAAAAATAATTTATAATTTTGATTAATCTCTTCTTTTGAAAAATTTTAAATAACCTCTTATCACTAGTAACTTGAATTTCACTTGATATATAGAGAAAGTGATCTAGGAAGAGGTTAGGTGATTGAAAATCATTAAAATGACTGTTAGGAGGAAAATCAAATTTTCTTTGCAATACAACATCTCTGAAGCAGTGCATTATTCATATAGAATATTACAATTCAGGAAAGATTCTTAAAATCACTCCTCAGGCAAGGTACAAGTATGGCTCTCCTGCTTATCTGCTTGAAAATTTATCATCATGATGAGACAAACGTCACCACTGAAGTAGACTCACAGTTGTGAGAGCCAGGCAGGCAGTTCTGCTCAAGTTCATCCTTAACACCACGGAGGTTATCTAAATGGATATGTTCAAAGTACTTTGTCATTTATCATTTGAAAATGCTCACCCATCTTGATACATTCTTAGCTTCCTTGGCAAATCAAGTGAGAAGTGAAGCTCACTGAATCTATCTACTCATCTCACTTTAGTGCAGGATAAATTTAGGGTTAGGGCTGTAAGTGTCAGTTATGTGGATGAACTCCGGATCATTCACTGAGTTTTATCATAAAGTTTTACACCTCTAGATTGTGTTCTATGTTACTAGCCTTGGCTGTGCTTAAGGCAAATATAGAAAAACCAAAATTTTATTCTAATCTTGAATAATATTAAGAACAAATAATGTTTAGGAGCAAGAGATGACAAGTGTTTGTGGTCAAGTGAGGTATTTCTATGTGGTAAATACTCACAGACTCTTAAGTGTGTTCCAAACAATGACTTCCTCCATGCTAATTTCTTGTTAAAGTAGTATTTGTTCAGCTTTTGTGATTAATCCATTGCCTTGGCTGGTAAATGAGACCGACAAGTGTTCTTGAAGTTATTGGCATCTCAGCCCAAACTTTTTTAGCCCACCAATCATGTGGATTTGAGTATCAGTGGTATATTGAGAACCCATAAGTATCAAATAGATTGGAAAAAAACCAAACACTTTTTAAAGGAATAATGGTGGCAAATCCTGGAGTTTAGAGACAAAGTATAAAAAGTGTTATTTTTTTTCTTGGTTTGTGTAAAGGGATGCTTTATTCTTGCAATGTGACAAATTACTTCCAAAACCGAGCAGCTTAAAAGAACCAGTTTAGTTTTTTTTCTCCCTGGTGAGTCAGGAAATAGAGAAGGTCTTAGCTGGGGATTGTTTGCTTGGGGTTTCCGATGTGGTTGTAGTCAGGTGTCAGCCAGGGCTGCAGTCTTCTGGACGGGTGACTGCGTGGAACATCCAGGATGGTTCCCTCACGTGGCTGCATTTCACAGGGACCTCGGCTTGGCTGCCTACCCAACTTTATCCAAATGGTATCTCCAGTGACGTTGTCTCAGGCTAATCAGATTTCTTCCGTGGTACCTGAGTTTCTCTAGTGTGAGCATGTCAAGGAAGGAAAGCTCAAACTGCATGGCCTTTTCTGAGTTATGGCCTCAGAATTATGAAATTTCTGCTCCACCACAAACAAGTCACTGAGATCAGACCTAATTCACGAAGAGCGGACATGGAAAGGGTGGCACATGAGGGCAGTTCTAAAGAAGTTATAGACTTGTTTTAAAATCATCACTAGAGCTTGCATGGGCACTTGGAGATATCTTCTGCTTGTTGCCAGGATAATGGGCAACAAGAGGAAGATATCTGCTGTCCAGATAATCAGCATTCTTGACAATGGTGGGCATTGTAGAGGCATGGTTTTGCCTCAGGGTTCCTCAGTGAAGCTCAGTTTAAAATGCCAAGCATTATTTCTCTTCTAAAACACAGCCAAGAATTTTATCTCAAAGGCAATAGGGGGAGAAAAACAGGAACTGATCAGTGTTTGGATCTTGACTCAAAAACTTGGAATGTTAAATCCACATGTAATGTAAAACCAGTCTAGTGTTCTGTAAATCCTATACTGGGTTGGACAAAATTTTATTTTTAACCCAGCAAGTGAAAAGCCCATTTGAACTATTTTGAATAGCTACACATTAAAGATAAACATGAGGCTATGAATGATACGTTATCTGCTCTGTAAAATCAAGAGAATACAAATTATGAAGTACTTTTTGTAAGCAGTTTCTTTCTTTCTTTTTTTTTTTTTTTATTGGTACCAGGGATCAAACTCATGACTGTGCACTTGCAAGGCAGGTGCTTATGCCACTGAGCTAAATCCCCAGTCCCCAGCAGTTTCTTTCTATAGACCTTTAATACTAGTAAGTCTGTGAAGGTCTGTTGCTGACCTAGATTACCCTATAGAAAAATGAAATCTTTTCAAAGTTGACATTAAAATTCACATTATGCAGGGCTTTCTTTCTCATGGTTTATCTTAGAATGTGCCTATGGTTGCTGCTTTGCTTCATGTACAATAGTATCACTGCTGGCTTTAAGCTCAGTTGGCCCTATGGTGTTATGTGTTATACAGAGAGTTTGCTAGTTCATTAATAAACTGACAAGAGCTCAATACCTGCCCTCAATTTCATTTCTCTCCTCTGAGATACGTTTTTCATATACAGTGTGGTTCGTTAATGATATTCTACACATGAGGGGACAGTACCTGCTTTTCCACAATTATAATGGTGAACTACAACTAGTTCTATGAAGACTGAATTTCAGAACAGGCATTATTTTAAAAGCATTCCAATGAGTAAGGAGCTTTATATATTAAGCTAAAGAACTGAAATAGGTTGTTGCACCTATATCTGTTGAAAGAAAGTAATTCTCCGTGACATAATATGTGAAAGTTAAGATTACCATGAAAATTATTTATAATTTCTTAAAATAATTTTTCTTTTCTTTTTTTTTTGGTACCGGGGATCAAACTCACGACCTCGCGCTCGCCAGGCAGGTGCTTAAGCCACTGAGCTAAATCCCTGGCCCCTGAAAATTATTTAACATAGCTTTTGTTTTTGATTGTAAGGCCAAACTATAGCTGAAAGGTTTTCTCGAATGTCTATTAATATACTGCCTGCCAAGTTGATTAAAAAACAAAGCAAAGCAAAGCAACACAATGCTGTTCAATGCAGCACAACACAACACAACACAACACAACACAAAACAAAACAAGCAATCTTTTCCTTTTTGTTTCTATGTCTCTATATTTAAATGGTATAATGTTCTTTTAAAAAATAATGATCTTGGGCTAGGGATTTAGCTCAGTGGCAGAAACAAACAAACAAAACCAAAAAAACCCCCCCACACACATGAAAAGAGTTTGTAATTACAAGAGTAATACTTTAGGGGGAAAAAAATAATAAAAATGCCACTGCCCTAAGATTATGTTTATATCATTTCAATTAATTTCTATAGAATATATAAAATTATATATAGAATATCTATAGTTTACTACCATCCCTTATGCATATATATACTATACATATAGTACACTATCTAGTATATACTGTATATATACTATATACAATAACATATATACTCTATATATACTCTATATAGAGCCACACTGTGCAAATAGTTTTAAGGCCTCTATCCACATTTTAATGGGCAAAGTGAGTTTGTCAGAGACTAGGTCTGATAGCAATAAGGAAGAGAGTTATGTTTGCCCTATAATTGAAGATAATTAGAAAGTTACATGTGTAATTCCATCACAGGAAAATGAAAAATTGGAACTAACAGTCTACCACCAGTACCCTTGATAAAATGATGAGTAATTGACAAATCTCAAGATTATCACATAGACAATTGTGGACTCATTTTTCTTTTTGTGATTTGAAAATACTATTTGAAGTCCAACTGGGCTAAAAGTTTCACAAAAGATCTTTTTAACTGGATAGATGTTTTAATTTGAGAGATTCAGTTAAGACCTCAAGAATATTCAACTATTTGGAAGAACAGGCCTATTCATAAACTGATTGTCATCTACTCAGGAATGAAATAAGGTATTTATAGAAATGATTTCATAGATAGATACAAGATGGTAAGTGTCCAAAGACCAATATAAAATAATGGGTTAGAGGAATTATCTATGTAATATTAGAGGTTTCTTTTCTTTTTTTTTTTTGATCTCTCAGTTACTAAATTAATCAACAAAAATATAGAGGAAATTTTCTAATAGCTAAATTGGGAGAAAATTTATTTTCAAGGGATATTACATATGCACTTTCCACAATGCACATTTTACAAGAAGACTATGGGAGTGCCAGAGTATTGGAAAAGTATATTTCTTTAACCTTCTGTCTTTCTACAAATGGGAAGTTTGGAGAATCAGTTTGAAAATAAAAATATCTGCTACTATGAGGAATCATACCAATAAAAATTTAAGACAAGACTCTTTGTTGAGACATTTAAAAATTCATTTAGTCATTGAGTTAAAAAATGTTAAGTTAAAGAAACAATAATATAGCACCCTGAAAATAATTTAGCATTATTTTGGGTCACTTCTAAACTGGAGAAACTCATTCATCTGTAAATGTAGGACGCCATTGTTAATTATCACTTTTGAAATAAAAAAATTATAACTTCTGAAGGAAAAAATTTAACAGTCTTCTCACTTTTTATCACATTATTTTGACTTGAATTTTCTGAAAGATCATTTTGGTGGTGAAAAAAATATCTACTCTGCTGGAGATTGAGTGAATTTTCACATTGTTTATTTCAGAAATTGAGATAGATTTTTTAGTAGAAACATTATTTTACTTTTAAAGATATAGATGTTTGAATTAATTTTTCTCAACAAATTGCTAAGATATTTATAGCCTATGTGAGAGTAATAGAGAATGAAATTGGTAAGTAATGGTACCAGTAAACTCATTATAATGTAAAAGAATCTCACCACAGGAGGAAGATTCAGGGCATAGCTGGGGATTAACAGTTTCTACATCAGTTTGATATGTTCTAATGTGTTAATGAGGATGCAAAAACAACCTAAATAGATGAAGACAATAATATAATTTAGGTTCTTGATTAGTGTCATGGGAAGGCTATGAGATACCTTGTCTGATGAGATACATTTTAAATTAAAGTTCACACATGTTTACTGGCTTAATCTTTCTATTAGAAAGTTTTTAAAAACTGAGATATTTTATGGTCACATGGAAATAGTCTAAAATATAGTCTCCCAAGATATCAGTTTGGGTCTTAACATTTTTTTTATTAATAAGATACTTTTTTACTCTATAAAATATACTAATATAGTTTTATAATATCATAAATATAATTATGTAATATACAATATAACTTATAGCATGTAAATATAAAGTATATAATGTTAGAATACAATGTAATAACTGTACCTCCATGGTATTAAATAATTTTATTATAACTTTATCACCAGAGAAACGGCTCTTTAAGAAACATTTTTCTAATTTAAAAAGTACACAGGCATGGCTGAGGATGTGGGTTCTGTGGTTATTCATGTGTTCTGTGGTTATTCATCCTGTGTCCAATCTCCAGCACCCAAACAAGCAAAATAAAGAAACAAACCTCAAACTACACACAGACTGCCATATAGCTTTGAGCTAATTCAATGGTTTCTAGATATTCAGTACAATAATGCACTGCCATGGTTAGAGAGACTTACAGAAATATGTGATAGTTACCACTGTAAGATCAAAATGAGAAAGGAGTAGTAGATCTGTAGAATAATCAGTGTATTGGTAAACTATTGTTGCATAACAAACTATTCTAAAATTTATCAGTTTCAAATAACAAACATTTAATATCTTAGTTTTCTGTGGTAAGGAGTTTAAGGAGTCGTTTAATTGTGTGGCTATAGCTCAGGGTCCCCATGATGTTGTATTGGCTAGACTGTCTGTAATGATTTAAAACTTTTATTACAGCTGGAAATCTGTTACAAAAGACAGATTTATGGGAGAAAACCAGAATCAGATTATCAATGGGTATTTCAGGTATACATGGAAAACACTCAGAAAACGATTAGTTCTCAAAGAGATGGCTTTGAATTCTAGCTTATGTCGCTCTTCAGCCAAGAACAGAAAGCTTTTAGAGAAATGTCTGGACAAAGGAAAAGATCATTGAGTTTCTAAGAGCAACAACCTGGGAAAAAGACAAGCAAATGGTGATATAGGTCCATTAATGCTCAAGTTCAAAACATGCCAGTCCAAGGTATGGCACCTTGGTATGCTAACTACTTTGAACTAAGGGAGATTGGAGGGCCTCAAAAGTGCTATTGACCTCCTGTCCTCCTAAGGTGACTCATAGAAAACAGAATTCCTCTCTCACAAGGCAGATCACGAACTCTAAAACTCTTCTCCGTCAAAGCAAGCCATAAAACCTAGACAAGTCTCTCTTTTCTTTTATCCTTGATTGCCCTCATTCTGCAGGGGTCCTACCATATAGCTGGAAGGAAGGAATGTTACACAGAGAGCCAAGATGAATCTGAAACACAGGCTTTAATGGGTGTCCCCCTCAATATTATTACCAATAGATCTAATCACATATCTATATAACTGTCCACAAGTCATCAAACCTAAGCATAAACATAGTCAGTTTTCCTTGGATGTCTGAACCTTCATTTCTGGATTCTCATGTTATGTAAAACTAAAATTACATAATTGTTTTCTTGTCAGCATGTCTTTGTTTGAGGAGTGCCAACCATCATTCTCATGATGGGTAAGGAAAGGCACCATACCTTTCTTTAATTTTTTTTTTTTATTTAAAGAGAATAAAACAAAAGGGGGCAGTACAGAGCAGATCAGAAGAGGACAACATAGACAACACAGTACTTTACATTAAGTCAACTGGACATCAACAGTATCTAACACCATATCTCTTACTCTGCTATAGTTGAGCATAGTTTCAATTACAATAATATCAAACATAACACAATAGAATAAAGCCATGCATATAGTGAAAG